>OZ012736.1:103155194-103302694 GCA_963859935.3 Lathyrus sativus | reverse complement strand
CTCTGGTGTTTGAGAGGTTTGAAATAATGCCTTGCATCATCAGTAGGGTTTATTCAAAAGCATACATCAAGAGATCTTGCGCTTTACTTCGTCATCCTCCTTCCAATTCTTCATCACAGTGAGAAGAAATTGGGTAATATAGCTTTACAAATTGTATATAAATTTTTGAGTGACCACAAATGGGTTTCTTCAAGACAAACATTTATTGCATTACTTATTCGAAGTAACAAGTCCTTACATGCCAATTATGCTTTTAATCAATGAGAGAAAAAAAGTACACATAAGCAAACAAAATAAATAGCTGATGAGCCCTTCCCAGTATTTTCTGGAGTTTTCACTTATATCAACATAATGATGTTCCATCCACAACTGGGCTTCCTCCTTTGAAGGTAAGCACTTCCTCATCAATCATTTCTTGAACTTTCTCTTGGAAAACTTTGCACTCTTCAATCGAATGCCCCAACACTCCATCATGAAATTCACAGTTGGCGTTCGAGTTGAACCACGATGGGCGAGATTTCATGGTTCTAGTCTTTCTGGGTGTCATTATCGAGTTTCTAGCAAAATAAAACCATAGCTGACTGTAAGTCATTGGGATTTGATCAAACCAGCGAGTTTCTTCTTTCGGAATACTCAGAGGCATCTTCTGATTCTGAAACCATCTTCGAACCTGTCGATTCTGATGCTGATCTGGAGATGTCACCCTTCGCTTATGAGGTAGACGCTGCTTGGCTCTGAGCAGTCGCTTCATACTGATGTTGAGGATGAGGTACTGGAACTGGATCTGGCGGGATTTGAGATAGATCCCAAATTGCATTAACATCGACACTCCCTTCCTCTAGGAAATCACTAACCAAGATCTCTTTATCAGCTTGGTTATTCAAGTAATCTTGAATTCTTCCACTTTTGAGCGCATTCTCAATGTTTACTCCAACTTCCACAATTTTGGAGAAATCTAATGGAACAACGCCTACCATCCTATCATAATAAGAGCCTGGCAGCGTTCTTAGAAACATCTTGCTTAATTCTTTCTCTTGTAGTGAAGGGTGAACTTGGGCTGCTAACTCTTTCCATCGTTGGGCATACTCCCTGAAAGATTCATTGTCATTCTTACTCATGTTCATCAATTGATCACTGTCTGGAGCCACGTCCAAATTATAATTGTACTATTTCACGAAAGCATCAGCTAAGTTTCTCCAAGATTGAATACAGTTCCTGTGTAGCTTCATATACCATATCAAGGATGCCCCAGATAAACTTTCTTGAAAGCAGTGAATCATTAATTTGTCGTTGTCAACAGAAGCAATCATCTTTCAACAAAACACTGTCAAATGGTATCTTGGACAACTAACACCCTTGTATACTTCAAAGGCAGGCATCTTGAAATTTGGAGGAATAACCACTCTTGGAACTAGACATAAGTCATGAGCATCAAGATCAGAGGCATCAGCTTCTTTCATCTTCTTTAATTGTTCTTCAAGATCACTAAATCCTTTCTCAATAGCTGCAAATCTAGGATCATCCACTTTCATCTTAGTACGAACGTTCTGAAGATTTGGAATATGCTGTGGAAACTGGAAATCTCTTCTATCAACTTGAACAACCAGGTTATCTTGTACATGCTGAGATTGCGTAAAAGCATCCACTTGTTGAACATTGTCATCAGAGGGGAGATCGAATAACGGAATAGTTATCACCCTGAAACCAGTCATGGAATCCATATCTTTGTTCTCTTTGCTATCCTTCAATAATACTTCGAGCTTGGTCAGTTGGTCGAGAGGTCAGCTGACAGACAAAGACAGAAGACCAGAATGAGCCACGGCAGGAGAAGAGACACATGCATATGCAAAATTCTAAATAAAGAATGCTAATGCAAGAATGCCGAAATGAAAGGTTTCATGGCACTCAAGTATTTATAAACGTTACAGAATACCAAGGAGAATTAATTTATTATTTTTTTATATTGATTACAAATAGATATTCTTATAAGAGTCCTGGCATAATATCTAAATAAAAGCTAGTAAAGTCCTAAGGAAGTCCTTCATCGTGCTTGTTGATATACTTCTCTAATTGGGTCTTCTTGAGGATAAGTTGTCCATGATCGACTACTAAGGAGTAGTGTGATAGAGGAAAATAAAACCTATATCTCTTGTTAGAAAATAAGGAAGGAAGCCCTTGTTTACTTGGATCTTCAACATTGATGAAAGTCTTTCGAACTTCTGTTGGTCTTCAATGATAATGGAAGCCTCTCGTATTTGTCTTTGAGTTTTCTTGATTCTTCAATCGGTGCCCTTAACTTCCTTAGGTCATCCAAGTTAGGGCTCTTAAAAGAACATTTCAAAATATTTTTTTTTGTAATCTCTATTGGTTCTATAATGTTTATAAATGAACTCGAGATTCCATGAAACCAATGCAATATGAAGCTATATGGATGCAACAAACACAAGTAAGCACATAGAGACATAAAAATAAACAGACAAGGAGGCCCTAGGTTTGCAACGAGCATGGAGCAAAGGGTATACCCATTCCCAAAGGACAAGGACTAAAGGTGGATTGTACCTGCAGAACAAGGTTCTAAGAAGGTCCCAAAGTCATTAGTCCATCTTTCGGATATTATTAATTTCCCGACTAACTCGGTGCTTAATAATATTCTCAAGAGGACTTCTTTTGAGTGTAGCATCGTGTAGCACTATTTCGGGACTACTCCCTCATAGTCTCGCACTACGTCCTAATAAAGGCCAAAGTGGGGTTAAAAGTAACTACGGTCTTCAGTATCATAGACTCCAATAAAAAATAGTAAAAGTTTTTACGACTATACTCGTTCAACTGAACCATTTTAGAAAGGGTCTCAACTGAGCGGTGATTCTCGAGTCAACTTGGTCGGGACTCACTCCCTATAAGCCTCGTCGAATATATCACCATCCTATCTTAAGTTCACTCAGGTCCGGGTGTAGGACTTTGTCTCACCACTCAAAGATATCATCCCAAAAAACAAAATATACAAATAAGAAATTAAGAAAATATATAATAAACATAATAAACAAGTTAGAGAAACCCACTAGAGAATTCCCCAGTGAAGTCGCCATTTCTGTCGCGGTGAAATCTGGATACCAAGCTATTGATTAACTTGAATCTTAATTTATTTACAACCGAATTTTGATTTATCCAAAGGAAGGGAAAAATATCAAAATACCCACAATGCAATGCAAATGCAAAATCTAGAGAGTTTAGGTTCGGGGGTTGGTTAAACTTAGGGAAGGTGCTAGCATCCTAAGTTTCTGTAGTACTCTACAGGAACCTCTTATTTTATGTTGTTTATTGCTAAGGGTTATCTGCTTAAGAGACGAAAGACCTAGGGGTTTATTTCTAAGTATAATCGATAAGATATCGCATCTTATGCCTACATATCCTGACGAGAGTGGAACCAGAGTATCTGTATTTCCCCTAAAGGGTTTAAGGAAGTCTTTGACTGTGGTCAAAGTTCCTACGGGATAAGGTAGTTGATTGGTTGATTTTAAGAGAAAAGATGAGTTGTCATTTTAAGGGAGATTACTTGATTTACCCGCCACAACTTTGTAGGAAAATTGATTGTATTGTTATAGGGTAGGAATTTTATCTCGCTTAAGATGATTAACATCTTATTCTCTAATGTGTTTGAATAGTTTGAATTGAGTTGTTGAATGTGTTTGTCTAAGTTGTAAAGATAAAAGGTCCTCCTTATGGGGTAGGATCTAAACTTAGAAGATCGACTTGAATGAGATCAATGATCAAATGGGGAGTATGATGCAAATGATATGCATACGCGCAAGTTTTACGTTACGCGCAAGTTCTTCCTTTGGACACTATGCAATGCGATAATAAAGATAAATAACGGAAAATAAAGGCAGATAAAATAAAATCCATACACAGACGCATGAAAGCGCTAAGTGAGTGTGCGAATTGTGAAGAATGTGGGTGGAATCGGAGCGTAATGGAATCGTGCACGATTGATTAATTATGATGTTGATTGATTTTAGTCGAATTGATTTGAAGGGAGAGGTTGAATTGATTTCAAGAAAGTTCTTGTATTATTTTGTTTAGGAGGGAAATTTGGATTTAGATTATATGAATTGATTTATGAGAAAATATTATATTAGTTTAAAAATTATAATTGAATTTGATTTTAGGGAGAATGATTAAGTTGGTGAGGTTGATCTTAGAGAACAGTTGTATTAATTGAGATTGACTTAAAGGGAGATTAGTTTTTATTTTAATAAAAGAATTAGATGTGAATTACTTAAATTCTAAAGAGTGATTTTATTACCTTATAAATATATGAAAAGATTTATTTTATAAAATGTATAATTACATAAAAGGTTAATTTAATTAAGAAAATGTTTTACTAATAAAAGGTTTTGGTTAGATTTCTCAAAAAAGGTTTAACAAGTAAATTAATTAAATTATGAAATGGTTTTCCTATTAAATAAAAATAGTTTTTATTTATTAAATAGACACAAGTTATTAAATTATGAAAAATAATTATATTAAAACAAGTTATGTTTATTTAAAAGTTATTAAGTTATATAAAAAAGGTTAATTAAAAAATTAATTAAAAGGATTAATTAAAAGAATTATTAGTTATTTTATTTTTTTTTATAAAAAGGATTAAGGACTAAATTACCGGTTAAAGTAATTAAGGTGATTAAGTGGTTAAGTGGGGTTACGGCGCGGATTGAGTGTGACGCGGGCACGGGTTTACGGTGGTCATGCGTGGTGAGGCCACCGGATCTGATGCATGGGAGATCAGAGGGTCGTGTGTGCGTGGGGGCATGGTAACCGTGTGTGGACGTGTGCATATGATTATATTACATTAAAATACAACGCAAAACCAAAAAAACAGTCGGTAAACCCTAATTTCCCAGATTGGTCCCCCTTTCGCTGATTCCGTTCTTCTCTTCACTCTCCATTCTCATATTTTCTTCAATTTCCTCTCCTTCTTCTTCCTTCTCCGTCTCACGTTCTTTCTCACCCTTCGAATCTTCTCCTCTCTTCCTACGCAAAAAAGACAAAGGAAGTCAAATAGATATCAACAGTTCAAACAAAGCAACTTACGGTGGGTGTTTTTTAGCTTCTCGTTGGAAGCCGGCGATGAGGGGGTTAGAGGTTTCGCGGAAATGGCAGATACGCTTTAGTGTAAATGGAGGTAAAGTGGCGGCTCTGCGGAAACGACGATGGCTTGTGGTGAAGGTGCGATGATTCGTGGTTTTGCGGTGAAGTTCTGTTGAAGGAAAATGGCGGCTCACAAACGGGTTTTCGGCGACGGTGCGAGGGTTTAAAGGCGACCTCGCGGCGGGATTTACAACAAGGTAAGCTCTCACTCTTGTGATTTACACACTTAGGGTTTTATTTGGGGATCATGAGGTTTCTCTGAATCTCTCCGCCCTTCATCTCGATTCCTCTTCGTATAGTTGCACTAAATCTTCTTCCAATTAATCTCTGTGGAAACAACCCCCGATTTGCGTGAACATGTTGGTTAATTTTAGGAAGAGAATCAATTCTTGATTAACCCTGTTTGATACATGTTGGGATTTATTTCCTTGTTTGATTATACGTTATGCACTCTTTTGGAAAGTTCAATAAGTGCCGTTATCTCTTGCTTGACAGGTTGATTACGATTCCATTTGTAACATTTATGGAAATAAAGACTTGGCAGATTCTCCTTCCTTTAACAACGAGGCTTGGTGAGTCTAAGACAACATTCTGGAAGACGTGTTCTTCATCAAAATATGGTCTTTACGTCAAATACAGACTTCATCGATTCTCTTCTGTAACACTGCCGTGGGATTTTTCCTTAAAAGTCTGATAGTTTTCCATGTGGTTGCAGGTAGGTCAGGTTACTCGCCACGAGGCTAGGATTCCCAACCTGTTTTGCATATGATTTCCGAGGTTAGAGGGACAGTTCTCGAGTCACTTTAGTTTCACCTGCAGAGAAAAGGGAGTTGTTGTTTCTACGTGATCCTAAACTTTCTGTTTGTCTTGCTCAAAACGGTTTCCGTGACTATTTTACCAAGCCTGCTTTCATTATTATGTTTACATTTAGTTGTTAATTCATTCTGATTGAATTGTGAATTGCAGGAAGATCCTCTTTGAATTGCCAATGGGAGGAACACTTGCACTGGTTAACAGAGGTTTTGAATTGGCTCTATTGAAGCTGCTGCAGTTCTGATTCTCAATGCCTCGCGAGGTAAGAACTTCTTCTTTCGCGACGAAACCGATATTCTCTCTTTTGGTACTAGTCTGTTCTTCATTAATGGTCGCTTTCTAACATTGTCGTAACTTTCCTTCATTATGCAGCTCTGGTCCTTCCATGAAGTCGCACAAAGGTCACCTTGCTTAAGGCACGAAAAGAGGGTCTAGCGAGCTCTTGACTTTGATCTTATATACAGAAGAAAACCTTGCGTATTCTGATGTAACAAGGTGTCCTCACCGTAGAACAAGTGCTAATGATGTTTACCAGCCATTACGCGTGTTACCGGCGAGGACAGTCCTATTTGACGCTCTTAGTGGCATAGCATAACACAACTGTTATGTATTTAGTGATTTCTTAGATCTTCGTGTAACCCCATGTAAATAATTTGATTGGTAATGTGATCCGTCTGTTGGTAATATGTAAAAAGACCTTGTGCATTTAAGTGAGATTGAAAAAATGAAAAGCTATTATGCAAAAGTTCATAGCTTGGAACCATTTTGTCCAATTAATCATCGAAGAGTCCAATTAGCAATCAAAGAGTACTCCCTTCATGCTAAGGAAAGCTTATCTCCATGAAATCAAGTGGTTACATCCACAAAGTGTATCATTACATTAGTTAAATAGAAGTTCGCCATGAATTTGGTATGGGTCTTGTGAGATTCTATTTCGCGCAGCCCTTGATAACTTTTAAAATATGTGACAACTTAGTAGCATGAAATTACTCGTGAGTTCGGGTATGACGAATCTCCTACGGTATATAAAAAGAAAAATCAAACTCTTCACACATCATTCTAGTCTTCCTTTTGACCCTCGGAGCTGAATGAAAACAGTTAAGTTCGAACCAGCCTATGAACTTCGTCGCGAACTTTGATAAAAGCTTGGCTCAAGTTTTGATAAACCATATGTAGATCTCTTTGAACCTATCACCGGTTACTTAAACGAGGAGATCACCATAAGCATAAACTTGCCATTTTGGATTTACTTTGTCATGCTTGAACTCGTGACCATGAGATAATTATGAGAATCAAATGACCATGTCCGGAAGGATTGGATTGTGAGTGTCATCTCTATTTGAATTTAATACACCTGCACACCCTTGTTAGTCGTAATAAACTTGCGTACAAAAAGTAAGAAGAAAACGCGTACAAAAAACAAGGGAGTGGGATCTTAAGGTCAAAAATTAGGGTGTGACACCGGGTTTAGGGATATCCATCTTGAGGTGGCATCACTCTAAAGCCTTTACCAAAGCCATAAGAAAACTCAAGACTAAAGTATTGAGGAAAAAGAGGATGCCATGGATGAAAGTGACTAGGGATCTATATGGTTGAGTATTATGATATTATGTTATTTCTCTCCCTCTATGCCGGTTCTGAATGTCTTATGATTTAAACCCAAGCTTAGAGAGATAGAGACTGTTGAACGACATTCTTTTCCTCGCATCAATCCTTGTGGACACAATAAAACTCGAAGAGAGTTCTTCCAAATATTTTTCTTCTTACCGCTATGCTGCAGCTCAAACATGGGCCCAATACCTGGTCTCACATATTGATATAAACATTATGTGGTTTCCTCAAATCCTTCACCACAAGGACATGATCTTAGGTTATGGGAGCTTTCCTAATATGCCACTTATAGGGTCTAGGGGATGTATAAATTATAATCAAATTTTAGCTATGAGACATCTAGGGCACGCACCCCTTGGCTTATAAACCTGAAGATAAGATATTGGAGGGTTCCGTCTTACAAGGAGTGACTATGAATAATCCCACTATTCTGAAAATTGTTCATGCTTAGAGGAAACTAAGCAAAGGGAAAATATCCTAAAAAGATCTAGAGAGGAGGCCACCATACCCTATGCCCAATGGATAAGGGAGAGGGTGCACATAATAAAGTTACCATTTGCTTTGGATCACCCCGTTGAACCAAGAGCTCATGTGCCAATCATGATCTCCATGATAGAAGGAGATACCTTTAATGCCACTATCCTACAACTAAGTAGAGAAGAGGAAGATCTAGAAGACAAGTTCTACCGAACTACGTGCGAGAAGAATCAGTTAAATAAAGACCTCAATGAAGCTTTAGAGCAACTCAAGAGAAGCAAGGAGATGACTAGAGTGGAAGAGGATAAGAAAGAGCAAGCTCATAGTGACCTTAAAGTTGTTTTCTCACACCTCAAATAACACAAGGACGAATTGGACAGAGCCTGGTACCAAAGGGATGAATGGAAGAATATATGGCTAATCTCTACCCAAACTCAGAAGGAAGTAAGGGAAAGATATAAAGATCAGATCCAAACTTTGGAAGCTAAAGCCCAAAGTTTGGTCAATGCTCTTCGTGAAGGAGGGATGCTAAAACACACCTTTCAAGCCATGGACTCAGTGCTGCAAAGGAGGGCTGCTAAAGAACTTCTGGAAAGACGTCCATCCGAATGAAGACGGGCTTACAAAGAGGTGGTAGAGATTAAAAGACAAATGACTATCCTTGAATAAACAAATGAGGAAATGAGAGCGTGAGACACTTATATGGAGGGGCACAATCAAGAAATGAAGGACATTATTGAGGAAGATAATAAAATCATGTTAGACCTTCTAGGAAATGAATAATGTTATAGGGAAAGATATCTAAAGTTGGCCATACTGTCTAATGACCTAATATATGAGATTCCCCGAAGCCTGAAGGCAGCCGAAGACACGACGGACATCTTCAAGCCTAAGAAGGAAATCATGGACTTCCTCAAATTATGTCGTCATATAGTGGAAGAGTTTTGGGCCATAATTAAGCAACATTGTAAGAGTTCCTCTTTTTGTAATAGCTTTGAAGTTGTTTTTCTTTTCCAATAATTGTGAACAAGTTTAGGGTGTTTCCCTTGTTATTTTCTTTGGGATTATGAATAAGTTTTAGGGAGTTTCCCTTGTTATTTTCTTAAGAATTATGAATAAGGTTTAAGGTTTTTCCATTGTATGTTTTCTCTTGAGATTAATAAAGTATTTGAATTTCCCATATTCTAAACTTACTTATAACCAATGAATGGTTCAGATTTTTATAAAAAAGGAAAAAAAATTATTTTTATATATTCATACACCCACACATACATTAGCATGCATAAAAAGGGATATAAAAGAAACAAAATCATTTTCTTCATTATCTTCTTCCAGAATCATTGGACGTAACAATCTGACTTCCCAACCTTGAACTCGAGCTCACTAAAACAAGGCCATGGAGAAGTTAAAATAAAATCAAGTCACTCTCAGAGAAGACGTTAACGTTGTCAAAAGAAACGTGGAAGTGATGAAGGATAAGATTAATCAGCTGACTCACGCCATCCAAAAATTGATAGTTAGGGAGACTGAGCATGGCAACAAAAGGAATTATCCAACTCCAACCCCTCAGTCTGGGGACAATAACCCTCTATTAGGTTTTTTCATAGATCTTGAATGCGAGGAAGCTGAGGCCACCAAACAGAAAGCTAATGCCCAACCCCTAGAGGATTTGTTCCTCCGTCTATTCCTAATGAGGGAATCCCATCCTACACAGGTACCTGTTTCCCGTGAAAACTATATAGACTGGAACCTCCAATATAAGGATGAAGATTTGATACAAGTGATCCCTGAAAACAAGTCAGCTACCACTATTGAGGGACGAAGGGTTGATAATAAATATAAAATGCTGGAAGAGAGACTAAGGGTTATTGAGGGATTCAATGTTTTTGAAGTTGACGCTACAGAGATGTGCTTAGTACCTGATGTTGTCATATCTCCTAAGTTTAAAGCATCTGAATTTGAAAAATACAAGGGCGTCAGCTGTCCTAAAAATCACCTCCGGATGTTTGTTTGAAAGATGACTGCTTATGTTGCAAATGAGAAGTTGATGATGTACACCTTTCAAGACAGTCTAAGTGGGGCATAATTCGGTCAAGACCTGGGAAGACCTTGCTAATGCCTTTTTAAGGCAATACAAATACAACGTGGACATGATGCCTAATCGTATGTGTTGTACCCCAAAATTTGACCAACACTTTTCTTGTACTTGGCTTATGTTTCATTTCATTTAGCATTTGCATTTGCATAGCATTGTTTTTAATAGGGGATCAAGAGAGTTGTGCCATTCAAGAAGAGGAGCATCAGTTGATCTCAGGCTCAGTCATCAAGTGCTCACAATCACCAAGAAGTTGTCAAGGCTTCTTGTAGGAAGGATTGATGTATGTTGTTTGTCTCCTATCTTGGGAAGGTCAACAGAAGATCATCAGGGGCCTATAAGATCATTGTTATGGATAAGAGGTGTTTGAGAAGTTCATTAAGTGCTTTGGAAGCCATTGTGGAGCTTGTCTAGGCTTTCATTTCATCTGCAAGAGGTCACAGTCAAAGGATGTGAATCTAAGGTTTCATCTGGTCAATTCAAAGTCAACTGAGGACTTGAGGGAGTTTGAGACTTGACCCTAAGTCATTGAAGCCATGGGAAGTTATCTTGATACATTTAGGATGTCATGTCAAGCTCAATTTAAGAAGAATCAAGAGTTCAAGGAGTTACTAAATTAGGGTTTCAGAGGATCTCAGTGTAAAATCCCCTTCTTTAGTGCCTAACTTCAAGGACAATTTACCTCATGATACAAGTTCAATCTCACTTTCATGCAAACATGAAACTTGTAGAGAATGTTCCAAGATTTATTTTGAGTACTATAACTCATCCATTGGGTTTGTGGAACTCAAGTTATGATGCCAACAAGTTAGAGGTCTCAGATGAACTTATTTTTGGTCAACTAAAAGTCAACTCACTTCTAAGGCACTTTTGACCTAGAACCAAGTTTCTCCTCAACTTCAAGTAAACATGAAAGTTGTTCCTTATGGTCTTAGCTTTCCAAAAAGTCCTAGAAGTCCTTGATATCATTTGTAGAACTCAATTTATGGACCTTGTCACACCCTAATTTTTGACCTTATGATCCCACCTCTTTTTTTATTCTTGTGTGATATCTTTATACTTATGTGTGCGTATTTTACGACTAACCAATTTATGCAGAAACAACTATTTCAGTTTGAGCGGGATTAAGACTCATCAAAGCGTTCCATATGAGGTTAAGCGCAAAGTGCATATGCCAATTAACAATTTAATGAAGAGTTCAAAACCTCTTTGCAAGTGCATTAATTCTTGCGAGGATTGCAAGTTGGATTAATGATTTTTGTTAAAGAGCTTAACCATGAGTTTTTGTTCCTACATAAGGATTTCAAGCTCACGGTGAACTTGATTTGAATGCCAGGTTTTTTAGTTCAGTTTCGCGGGAATATATTAGATTTGATTTCAAGTGCATTCATTGCAAGCCAAGTCCCTTCCAATTTACAAAGCCCAGGAATTTAAATAATTTGGATTACATGCAACAGTGGAATGAATTAACATCAAAGATTAGGTTCTTCATTATCATCCTTTCAGAGTACTCCATGTGGCACATTACAATTACAATTGACGGTTAACAAAAGTGTGATACAAATTTGGAACCTTGGCGTTCCTTGCTGGTAGTCATTACAAAATTCACCTTCTCAAAATGGCATATCATGACCTTTACAAGAGATAATACAAATAAAATCCTAATTGTCTCTTAAGCCCATTTACGTTTCCCGCCGATGTTGGTCAAGGATTCTTCTCAGTAGCCACCACCTTATGCACCGCTGGGACACCTTGGAGGTAAACTGGCCTCAAATCCCGTCACGATTCCATAATCATGGTATAGCAATGGCATCAAGTTAGGCGTACACCTGCTGAAAACACAGAGACATGTAAGCTCAAAGGATGACTTTGGCAAGTGTAGATAAATGCGGTTTTGGCACAAAATCAGTTTTAAAACCATGTGCTCATCAAAGTGGTCAATGAGAATTTAACTCAAGGGAGTTGAAACCAAATATACTTATCTTTTCATTATGTCGCGACCACGCCGTATTCTACAAAGTAGCTCTCAAAATCGGTACACTACCCAAGCTTACACTCCAACATCATAAAATCCGGACTCTGAATACATGAGAACATAATACAGAAGAAGAAGGAATATTTACAACTGTAGCTTCATTGTGAGTTAGCTCCAAGGGCACGGTTAACGTGGCCAGCGAGGTCCTCCGTACTGATTCTTCGGCAGCTCCCCTTTTGTAAAACAACTCACAATCCTTGGAACACCAGAACATGACCGAAACCTGCGAGTACATTGTTTTGTGAGATGACATCATACTAATGAGTAAAATATGAGGCGAAATCATTTTCCACTTGGTTTGGGAACAGAGTAACTTTGGACTCCAATCATAGATAAATGTTTAAACTATTACCAACAGCCGCAAATGACCGCTTGAAGAACGCCTTCATGGTCTGATGAGAAGCAAATAAACCACCAAATTTGTCATCTCCACCTACAAAAAATAGACGCAAGTCAACCTACTACTTGTGAGAATTCAAGCTACTGCACAATTGGATGAAATCTTAAGATTTATGCCTTCACCAGATTCCAAGTAACAGAGTAGTTTTCCTTCAAATTTTGGACTTTCACAAACGGTATCCTTTCGCATAGCCCTAATAGAATGCCTCAAAGGAATTTGAGTGAGTTGGGAGTTTTTTCACCTTACAAAAATCTGTCCATACTCACAGCATTAAACCACATACACGGTTCCATGGTGGTAAATTCGGAGCTAGTAAGCTTCGAAAGATTGTGCTCCGTAACCGCATTTTAGCACACAATAAGTTAATCCCCTGCAGAATTCTAGAAGGAGGTTATAACAGAAGTAGATGAATGGCATGAGTCGTGTACCTTAGGTTGCTTCAGTGCATTCAGCCTAATCTATACGGTTTCGGAAGAACTTGAGAGCACGCCTCCTGTGATTCCTGCAAGTCCACACCACTTCACCATCAGGTTGATAAAAGTCAGGCATAACAGTTTGGGTTTGAGATACAAGTTTTTAATACATTCTAAAACAGGATGAGAACATGTTTCTTTAAGAATAGAAAGTAATTTACCGCATTGTCTACAAAATCGGACATATCAGACGAAGACGGAAAGAAAGGGTTGAGCCTTTAATCTCGGTCATCAATCCTGCACCAAGAATGGAATCCGCGTACACCTATAAATTGGAAAAGAGACAGAGCAGTCAGAGGGAGGAAACACACGACAATTGACAAAAATCCCCAAATTAAACACAAGAGTTCAACAACAAATTCGCCACCAGAAATCCCCAATTTTCGAGAAAAAACCTAAATACAGAAGAGAAAGACTTATCTTTCTTCAAACCTTCGCCAGAATTCACCGAGCCCGTTCTCGACCATCACGCCGGAAACTCTTTCTCCGCCGCAAACCTCACTTTGCCCTTAACCTTTTTAGTTCACCGAAACCTCCGAACATCAGCTGTCAACCGCAAATCCTTCACTATCCACTGCCAAATCGCGACCCAAACCTCCACCCTTAGGCCCTCGCACCGTCCGCGAGTCGCCCCTCTCTATCCTTCGCGAGCCGCCGTTCAAAACCTGTGAAGAAACACTAAACCTTGAGTTTTTTTTACTAACATTAATCTGTTAATTTTTGGTTTGTTTTTTATAGGAAATCGAGAGGAATGAAGTCGTTGGAGAAGAAGGGACCGCGAATCATAAAGAAGAAACGGAAGAACGAAGAGGGAGAGAGACAAGGGAAGAACGACGAAAGAAGGGGAAAAGGGGGATTAGGTTTTTTTCCTATTGTGTTTTTTTTTATATTGTAATCTGATGCATGTTCACACACCACAATTCTATGCACCCTCACGCACACAACTCACAGATCTCCAACAGATCTCATCACACAGCCAACATCACGCGTGCACACCGTTAGACCACATGCCTGCACACACCCAATCCGCGCCACTAATCCCACTTAACCTCTTAATCTGACCAATCAACCCAATTAATTATAACTTAGCCTTTTTTTAACTAATAAACCTTTAATCTTCTTTTTTAGATTAATATGATAATTAATTTTATTTTTTATTAATAATTAATCTTTGCCATAATCAACCCTTCCTTTTATTTAATTAATTTAGTTAACTAATAGTTATCCCCTTAAAAATCAACCACTTTATTTATTTAATTTAATCAACCTTTTTTTAGTCAATTAACTTATTAGTTAATAAAAACCTTTTCGGTTAATGTTCATCTTTTTATAATGACCAACCTTTATTTAATAAGAGATCTATTAAAAAAACGTTATGATAATGAGCCTTTTTAATTTAATTCAACTATTTATCCTATGATAATAACTAAATCTTTTTATAATAAGAAAACTCTTTCAATTAAAATAATTTGCAACAACTTTTGTTAATTTGCCTAGTAATCTTTTTACAACAAGCTTCTTATAAATATTAAAACTTATTTTCATAATTAATCTAATAATTAACTTTTTATAAAAATTGAACAATTTCTCTTTTAATAAAATAAACCTTTTTAGAACCCTTTTAGGTAAACTTATACTTAGAATTTAATTCACCTCAAAAGCTTTTTACTAAAACAAAACTAATCGACTCTTAACTTATTTTCATAAATAAAATTAAGTCATCCTTTAGTATAACATTTCTTCTTAAAATATCGACCCACCTAGAACTTTTATTGAAATAATTAATTTAACTCCTCCCATAAAATCAATCTCTTCTTAAGAAATAAATAATCAACATCGTAATTTAATCAATCGTGCACGCTTACATCCCCGCTTCGATCCATTCACATACTCACAACTCACACACTTGTATGTCTTAGCGCTTTCATGCGTGTGTGTTTGCTTTTACTTTATCTGCCATTTATATCTATCGTCTTTTACCTTCCCGCAATTTATTTTATCGTATTGCATAAATGTCCAAAGGAAGAACTTGCGCGTAACGTAAAACTTGCGCGTATGCATATCATTTGCATCATAATCCTCGTCGATCATTGATCCCATTCAAGTCAATCTTTTAAGATAAATCCTACCCATAGGAGGACCTTTATCTTTTATTTTACAACTTAGATAAAAAAAACAAATCAACCCAATCAAACATTATTCAAACATATTAGAGAATAAGATGTTATTCATCTTAAGCGAGATAAAACTTCTACCCCATAACAATTCAATCAATATGTAGGGACTTCTCTGCTTAAGAGAGATAGAGGCGTACTTGTTGACAATCCGAGTACTTGAGCCCTTCTCTTAAGACGATGCAAAGACTATTTTCCTACGAAGTTGTGGCGGTTAAATTAAGTAATCTCCCTTAAAATGACGACTCGTATTTTCTCCTAGACCCAATCAATCAACTACCTTTACCCTTAGGAACTTTGACTAACAGTCAAAGAACTCCTCAAACCCTTTAGGGGAACTACAAATACTCTGATTCCATTCCCGTCAGGATATGTAGGCACAAGATGCAATATCTTGTCGAGTATACTTAGATATAAACCATTAGGTCTTTTATTCCTTAAGAAGATAACCCTTAGCAATAAACAAACATTAAAACAAGAGATTCCTGTAGAGTACTACAGAAACTTAGGATGCTAGCACCTTCCCTAAGTTTAACCAACCCCCGAATCTATAACTCTCTAACTTTTTCATTTCATTGCATTGTGGGTAATTCGATCTTTTTCCCTTCCTTTGGACAAATTAAAGTTCGGTTGTAATGAATTTAGATTCAAGCTCATCAATAGCTTGGTATTCAATTTTCACCGCGACAGACCTCACAAGGCAAGTGTATTTTGGGAAAGTTTGATTATAGGTCATTTGTTACATAGGTCATTTTCATGCACTTGTGTACCTCAAATGAACTTCCAACCAACATGGAATTTGCTCCTAGAGATCTCATTTACATCATAGAGCTCAAAGATCACGTGAATCATGGAATTATATGGACATATGGTGAAGTTTTCAAGTGAATTATGGATTTTTAAGCATGACATGAGATGGATGCATTATAGACCATATTTATACCTCATTTTGATTCAATTCACTTCATAATACAATCATAAGAGTTTTTCACAAATTGGTTTGGTACAAATGGGCACAAACACGTGCAATTTCAAGTTTCTTCCCAAATAAGTTTTCATTCAAATCTTGCAATTTGGATCCAATTCAAGGCCCAAACTAATTCCATTACAAAATTGAACTCACATGTTACAGATTAGAGTGATTTCCATGAGTGAAGCAAGGCATTTTCATGTGTGCATGAGTAACTTGCTTTTTTGGGCATTTTTTTAAATAATCAAATTGAGGCTTCATGGGCCTTCCAAATCGTTTCAGATCCATCATATATAAGCTCTGAGTTCGCCCTAAGAGCTCAGAATGTGCATATGAAGTTAGACAGAGCAGTTGCAGATTTGAATTTCTCAAGAAACTTCCAAGATCGAATTCCACTTTTCTCTGCAAATCAAGTGCAATTGAAGCTCAATTCATCTTTATGGGAGCATTTGGAGTGAGATTGAAGCAAAGAAGTGAAGCTTGCACGGCTGAGAAGAGCCAACGGAGCTACTTCGTTCAGTAAGTTTCCATCTCTCATATCTCTCATTCTAGGCCATGATTCAGGTTCATATTGGCTGCATCTGAAGCCCTACGTTGAGTAGGCCATGTTTGCATACTTATTGTTCATGTTTGATTGAATTTCAACATGTGTGCATCAAACTTCAATCCTTCGATTCTCTCAATCCATGAGTGTTTTCAATGATTGGATCTTGGATTTGGAACCTATGTAAACTCATCTTTCGAATGGTACCAATTTTGTGGTTGTTGGTGGTGGTTTTCTCACCCGAGCTCCGATGGCTCGCCGGAGAAGAAGACCGGAGCCCTAGCTCCAGCGTCTGGTTATGTTTCAGGCCAGTCTGATGCGGCTGTGCATTGAAATGTTGACCAGCATGCATGGTGTGTTGTGATTCGCTTGACCGGATCCACTTGGCTTGTTTGACTCCACGTACTTTAATGAAACGGAGTGTTTCATGTGTGGAATTCAGCCTGGATCAATTGGGCCTAAGATGCTATGCACACCCCCTCTTTTCCAGCCCAATCTCATTTCAACGTGTTCCTTTGCATTCTGTTTTTGCTATTTCACCTCCCTTGCATTTGTATTTTATTTTATTTTATTTTACTTTCCATTTTGTTTTGCAATTATTAAAAATAGCTCCAAATTGCTAAAAATTCCACAAAAATTATTTTCCAACATTTCAAAACTTCATTTAATTTTCTATAATTTTTAATTTCAATTTTCTTTTATTTTGAAATTAATTTTGAATTTTGCAATTGGAGTTGTTTTTGGAATTGTTTTCACTTGATCATTCTTGTTTGATGTACCATTTGCAATCACCAATGATAAACTTTTCCTCTCAATTTTGAGGATGGATTGAGGTACCTTTGAGGCTGAGTTTGGTCAAGGTTTGATTGATTTTTGTTTGACTTTGCTTTGCTTTTATTTGACCCTCGATAATAATTCAATATGGTGGAGCACCCTAGTTGATCAAATCATTTGGTGATGCCTAAGATTAAATTTGGTTTGGATACTTTGGCCTATGTTTGCCAACATGGTTAGTTGCTTTGTGCATTTTATTTGGCATTTATTGAACATTCTTTCTATTTTTGGTGAACCTTGTAAGTCAAGTCACCCTAGATGAAGTTCATATAAACTAGTTGACCTAGTTTCATTGGGAAATGACTTTGATGGATCCCATAAGCACCTTATGAGCTTTGATACTCATTCATAACATGATTAAGGTGCTGATTATGCATTTATAGGTCATACACTTGTGTAGTTTATGTTGCAAGTCACTTTGGATTAAAGCATTTCACTTGTGTTTAGGTGTTGAATATGGTTGGAACTTTGGTTCCTTCTCTTGCTTTGACTTGTAGCATGTTTTTGCTTTGTTTCCCTTTTGGTTTTAGCATATTTCTCTTTTGCTTTTGCTTCTGCCCTTTGGCTTTTGATACTCATTCAAAGTAATTTGGTATCTTTTGTTCATACTTTGAGTTTGCTTTGAATGAGGGATCACTTTAAGCACTTGTTTGTTCTTTCTTCTTGCATGATCAATATGTTGCATTTGGTTTAGATATTTCTCATGTTGCTTACTGCCCAAGCCTATTCTCCCATCTTCATCTTGGTTATGGCTTCTTCTTTAGCTTTGGTGTTTACCTTTTGGTATTAGTGATTGATGTTTGAATGGTTGTAGGAGTTGTAACTTCTCCCATTTCATCTCAGTGTTGCTTTGACTTGTTTAAGTCATTTTTCCTTGATCTTTTGTTGGCTTTGCATCTTTTGCATCTTGCATATCATATTTTCATTTCTTCTTGACTTGTTTAAGTCAACTTCATCTCTTTCTTTCATCTCATTTATGATTGATTTTATCATGTGTTTACTTGGTTTCTTTGCCATGATCCCTTAGGATTCCTAGTCCCATTTGTTTAAGGTGGGAGTAGGAGAGACATTAAGTGTTCAATCCAAGCATGATAACATTAGTATAGTCTTTTCCCCTCTTAATATAAATCATAGGAGCACCTTGCATGATAACATTAGGGCTGTTTAGTTTCCCCTTAGAGTTTGTGTTTTCTCTTCTCATCTCAAACTTCTTCAAGACATCTAATAAAGGATAATAAGTGTTGTACGTTATAAGCCTTAAGTACTAGGGGAATGATGGTTGGGGGGCTTCCTCTCAACTGTCTAGAGTGTTTAGCGTATGCCCTTTGGGTGATATGCGATGCATTCGCTCTCAAGTCATAGTCTTTAGTGCAACATGAGTTACAAACTGAACTCAATTCACTTCTTCTCTTAAAAAACACAAAACAAAACATCAAACCTTTTTATCCTTAGGGATTGTTTGAAAATAATTTTCATAAAGAGTGTGTTAACTCTTGGTTCTACTGCAAACAGGTAACGCCTAAGTCTCCAATGGTTGAGCAGCAATACACCTAACTGCTAGAACGAAGGTTTAACCCTACTCAGTTAAAACACTTGAACCAATATGTGGTCGTGTCAGCCCAAACTATGTTTGCTCTGATTTCTCGTACCAGACGAGGATACGTAGGCACAAGACGACGATGTCTTGGCAAGCAACCTTCCCCACCTTCACCCGTAGTTTTCTGAACTACATTGACTCTGACTTTCCCATTGCACGAAGGAATACGTAAGCATAAAGCAGCGATGCTCTATCGAGTCTCTTTTCTTTTCTCTTTGTCCCTGTGAGCCTGTAGTTTAGATAGATTAACACCCTTTTAGATTTAGACAACAAGCGTGGATCCCGTTGACTATAACGGACATGAGGGGTGCTCATACCTTCCCCTTGCGTAACCGACTCCCGAACCCAAGATTTAGTTGTGATGACCTGTCTTCTCCCTTTTTCGTAGGTTTTCTCTGATCGTTTCCTTTCCCTCTCTTTGGGATAAATAACAAATGGTGGCGAATTTTTTTTCCTTGCCGGCCCCTCTTCGTAGCAATGCGACAACTGACGACTCTGCTGGGGACACTTCCCATCCCCTATGCGAGTCAGTCCTAGCGCTTGTTTGTTTTATCTTTGGGTGTGTACATATGTGTATATGTGTTGCATTTGTACTTTACTGCATTTGCATTTTATTTTCAACATTGTTATATATCACTACTGCTGTGTTGTTGGGTGGGAATGTTACACTATGTGATAAGCCAAAACTCAAGCTTGAGTATAACCCTAGAATTAGAAGTGGAAAGTAGTGATGAACCTGTATGTTTGGCATGCACTAGTTCTCACGAAATTCGCGCTCAGACGAGATTCTCTTTTATGACTACCTTTCTACTCTGTTTCGGACAGTTGAGAGGATGTTGGATCTGAGGATTGTCGACTCTGGGGACCGATCATTTGGAAGTCAGCTAAGTGAGGCCGCTTCGTTAGACTATGATGCCAAACCAAAAATGGTGAACGTATCATCGTTTCTTGAAAGTTTGTGACGCTGATGACCGTATAGGATGCCAGACCTTATTAGAGATAGGCTCATACCTGTGAGTGAGGAGGGTTATGCAGGAAACCTTGACCTTTAACCTACCCAGATTTCTTATCAGTATGAAGCGCTGATTCATCTCAGTCAACAGCACAACAATCTTGATCCCCTGTTGCATTTGCATTTTCATTTGAATATTAACATTGACATGTATTTATGTTTCAGGTGCATATTCTCTTCTTGATTCTAGTAAACCATTCCTTGCTGACATGGAGGTTTGTTTGAAGAAGACGGTTATGTAGAAGTTTCCCACACCAGATATAGGGTCTCTACTCAATTTGATTTCTGCTGCTGATCACAGTGTGATGAAAGATTTAAAGAAAGAGTATGGGAAGCTTCTGTGTTGTGTCTGTAAAGCTTCAGTGTTTGAGTTAGGAGGTCTCCACACCTTGCTTCAGTTCTATGACCCACAGGTGAGGTGTTTCACTTTCCCTGGTTATGTATTGATGCCTACTCTGGAGGAGTTTTCCATGTTGTTGGGAGTTCCTATTTTGGATCAGATGCCTTTTTATCACTCTGAAGCTGAACCTAATTTGACTAAGCTTGCTAATGCTCTTCATCTAGATGCCTCTGAGTTAGAAGGAAAGATGGTTAAAAGGAATGGAATGTATGGTTTCCCATTGCCTTTCTTGGTTGGTAGAGGTCAACATTTTGCAAAGGAAGGTTGTTGGGTTGTCTTTAATGTTATCTTGGCACTCTGCATATATGGTATAATATTGTTCCCAAACATTCCCGATTTTGTGGACTTGGATGCTTTCCACATCTTTGTCTCGAAGAATCCTGTGCCGACACTCTTGGGAGATGTGTATCACTCTGTGCATTACAATAATGAGAATAGGAGGGGAAAGAATGTCCCATGCTATGTACCTCTCCTGCATAGATGGTTCATGAGTCATCTTCCTAAGTCTGGTCCTTTTGTTGACATCTCTGACACTGCTGATTGTTTAGAGAGGCTTATGGGGTTAACTTCTGAAGACATTGAATGGTTTGACAGAGATCAATTGGGTACAGAGATAATCTTTAGCTGTGGTGGTTTTCCTAATGTCCCTTTGATAGGAAGAAAGGGTTGTATTAACTATAATCCAGCTCTTGCAGTGAGGCAATTTGGTTATGCTCTAAGGGAACCTTTGAAGGAAGAGGAAATACAGGAATCTATGTATTTCACTGGTTTGATTGACAGTGAGACCTTGATCAGGTTGGAGAAAGCCTGGAGTAAAGTTCACCGAAAGGGGAAGCCTTCTTTGGGAAAGAGCAATAGTAGAGCATATAAGCCTTATGTGGTTTGGATTCAGGAAAGAGTGGGAAGATTATTGTTGCCATTTCCAGCCCGAGAGCCTTTATATCCTTTGATGATTGAGGAGCCAACAACAGTTGATATTCAGAGATACAATTGTTAGGGACCAATTGGTATTAATTGTTATATATTTTATCGGTCCCTTTTTACCGATTTCTTATTAAATTCACACAAGTTTTATCATAATTTAGTCAAACATTCAATTTTAGTTATTTTGTTTTGTTTCGAATAAATATTTCACTTTTTCTCTAGTTTTGTAGAATGTATGTCAAGAAAAGAATGATCTCCAAAGCAACTCGTGAGGATAAAAGATTGGGAAAGGAATTGATGAGGAATCACAAAGCAAAGCAAGGAATTCTCAAGCTGGGCAGTTCGCGCCGCGACCACCCTTCGCGCCGCGAACTGAGTGAAATCAGTCACTTGCAATTTAATGATATGTGTCATGTCTTGGAAGAAAAAAAACCATTTTTTGTAGGGTGGCGCCCCATAGGCTATTTATGGCACTTTTCCCTTGCATGTTGGACATAATTATTCCACCTTTTAGTCTTAGCATCTTTTAGGTTTGTAGAATATTTTAGAGAGATTTTGGAAGAGATTTTTCTTGTTCTTGGAGAGTTTTGGCATGCAAGAAGAAATTCTTGAAGAATTTTCCATGGAATCAATGAAGATGATGAATAGCTAAACTTCTTTCTTGTCAAGCTTGAGGTAGTAGCTATCCCATGTTGTTTATGTAACATTACTATCATTGCATGTAAACAAACTACATTTGATATAAGGAATTATATTTCTCTTACATTGAAAATTCAGAATTAAATTATTGTTGAGAAAGATAGTTTGATTCTTGACCTAAGATATTTTTCCAAGTAGAGAATAAATTGTAGAGATAGATTTATTCACTACTTTTCTATTGTGTTAAACATTCAAGATTATTATATCAATAGTTAGATGGAGAGATCGTCTAAGGATTTATATAGTAACCATCACAATGTTATTTAGACATAAATATTATTGAGAGGACACTTGAATTTTATCATTGGAGTTTGAATACATGCATGTGGTATTAAGAACATATAAAGAACAAAGATAGTGAAACTCAATCTTGACAAGACTTCTAAACTCTATTCTAAAATCAATTTTATTGTCTTAATTTTCTTATAAGTAAAAAGAATACTTTAGTCATAAACAAACAATTCGAATACCTTTTGAACTTACAACAGTCGAAATTATAGAACGGCGGTAGTAACACCAATCTCTGTGGATACGATATTAAAAATATTTGCCGGAAATATACTTTTCAACAAATTAGAGTCGTTGCCAGGGATTGGTGTCGATATTACATGCATTGCAACAATTCATTATTCTAAGTGTTGCACCCTAATTTTTGACCACATGATACCACCTCCTTTTGCGTGTTTTCTATTATTATTTGGTTTTATTTTTAATATTTATTTTTTACGGCTAACCGGCTTACACTAGTGCAGCAGTGTCAATGTATAGATTTACTTACAGCCCAACATCACAAAGACGTGACTAGTACGTTTGGTTCTAAAGTTCACTATTCGAGAATTCGAGCTTATATTAAGAAGTACATCACAACGGGCATCCAAGTCAAGTCTGCATTTCCATCAATTGTTTTTTAAAAGAGTTCAAGAGTTCTTTTTCTCCATGATTATTCAAGACAAGTTTCGAAATCCAAGTTGGAGTGTGGCTCAAATGGGACGGTATACCATAAGAAGACATGTTTCCCGAGAGTTCTCATGTCAAGATGGCAGTTTCAACAAGATTGGAGTTTCAACAAATTCACTTGTACAAAATAAGGATGCTTGTTCCTTTGCAAGACTTCAACATGATTCATATTTTCCTTAAAAGATTTCATTACATAATGGTCCAAGCCATTCAAACTATGACCACAAGGATTTTATTTCTTATAGAGGGGTTACATCAAGGTACACAACAAAAAAAAGGAAAGAATAAAGGATCCAAAACTTCAATGCCGTAAGTTCAACCGCCATAAACTATTAGCCTTGCAACAGGAGTACACAGCATTAAAATGGCCTTCAATTCTTCTCATTCAAGAAGAGAGAAACTTTGAACGGGAACTCATGCGAGCTGCTTCACCTTGCGGCACATCTCTTCAATCGATAAGCCACAGCATAATTGCTTTCGGACCTTGTCCGCTGTACATTCCGCAGATTAGACACCAATTGAGCTCTTAGAATGGTCACACTAGCAACATAAGAGATTTACAAACAGCATGACCAATCACCAGAGGCACGAAAGGAGATCGTCGGCAAACTTAAACCACCTGCACCAATGAGGATTACTCGGCCTTTAACAATACTTCCAACAATTACAATATGCACCCATCTAAATCCTAAATCAACGAGTCAAAGTGTAAAACAATCAAAGACTTGTTTGCTTCCAATATATCCAGATGAGTCTGCTTCGTAAGCCATCAGAATTATGATCCTAAGAAGCTGCTAGCTCAGTCCCAGCCGTCGGTTTCACAATCATCAACTGCAACCGCAATTGCGCAACAATAACAACAACAACTGCCTTTTCAAAACCACACGATCAATACGCTGCAACATAACCAAATAGAAGGGAATCTACTTGTTTCCAGCCAATGAGTCGGAATGTCGGCAATAAACATGGATACACCCTGCTTCTATAAGACAGTTAGCTACTTCCAAATTGCGTAGCCAGAATTAGATGGTACCTGTCAAAGCCATACATCGATTAATTAGAACAACTTGCAAACCAAGCCAACACAATTAATTATGAAAAAGAAGTATAAGCTGCAGCGTGAGATCAAATATCTTTGAAATAGTTTGGCGAGAATTACCAGTGATAAATATAATGTAGTGCAAGACCCCATTGCTGTTATGCATCAAGAGCTGGCCGCACCGCCTTTCCAAGTCCGTAACTTTCCAACAACCAGCAGACACCAGGACAGTTAGGAATGCCATCTCTACTTCTTCAGTCTCCAATTAAGGCCACTTACGATGAAGTTTCTAAAAGCTGGAACATTGCTCTTCCTGAACCAATTAATGAAAACTACCAGAAGGAAACATTGCCTGCATCAGCTTCTGTTGAAAGTTTCCTGTTACGAAACACAAAAGTTTTAAAGAAAAGAGACTTTAATTCTTAGCAAACAGATTCGATTGACACTTGCCATAAGTTATATAGTGAGGTGCGCTTACTTTGAGCCGGTCGAGCCGGGAAACTTGGCATCGAAGAATTCACACTATCAACCCCTGTTCATAGCAACACTTATGCAAAACGAAAACAAAGTCAAATTCATTAATCACCACCCGAATATCTGAGGCTACATACTATTAGAGGATAAAGGAAGGAAATTGAGGCCGCTAAGGACTTCTCGCTAGGAAGATCGCGGCAGAAGGGTAGTTCTTCCAACATTGGCCAAACCTCCATATAAGTTAGGAGATACTTGCCTCCCTTCCATGTTATCCTGCTATGAAGAATCACCCTCAGTAATCAACTCGTATCCTACTTTGTCAGCATGACAGACATTTACATCCAGTTCAAGCCGTCAACATATTCTGCACACGAGAATCCAGTTAGCTGCGTCACTGCAAGTATTTAAAACAGAGGAGTTAAGAATTCAAAACTAAAAATCTAAGTACATGGTTATTGCAAGATTCCGCCATACAAAAATCATTATTGGCGTGAAAGGAAATACCACGTACCAACACATGTTACACACACCCGTTTAGAACTCATATCGTAAAAGGCATTAATACCGAATTTCACGTGATTGTCGAGTCTGGTAGCAACAACCTTTATTCGCATCCATAATTTGCATGTGGTTTCTCAAAGCTCAGTCTCGTGTTAAACGTTGCCATAATCCAACATTGCTCCAGGTCTGATCTTTATTTTGGTATCTACCTGGAAAGAAGAAATTTGAAACAACATAACAGCAAACAATGTTTTTTTTCGATAACAAGTCATCAATGTTTTAGGAACACAGATCAGCAAACCTTCCTCAGTGAAGACATGGCCAAAACAAAGGCAATTCCATGGTTTGTTTACAACAGAGTATCAAATATTACATTTGCGCAACAACCAATCCAGCATATCCTGCAGCGTTTGCATTTGGTGACTCAATCTGTGATACAGGAAATAATAACAACCTTGCTAATTTACGAGCAGCGGGGAAATTATGCAGATGTCATACCTTGCTACAATGAGGTCCTCCGCATTGGTCCCTTGACAATTGATGGTCCTGTAAACAAAAGCAATACACATAAGGAAATTGGAAGAGTTAATGATGCCATCCAGAATTACACGCGCAATTACCGTCAGGCCTACATTGGTTGAAGCTCTTGCTAACTCGGCATCTTCCTATAAGGATAGTGGACGATACCGATTGGGGACAACACATTCAATCTGGAGCTAAGCATTCTGTGGATGTGTCGACCTCGACATCAAACAAGTCACCGCAGTAGTCAGCTTCTCTTGGCATCTAAGGCTTCAGACATGAGTAACCGCTTCGCATTCACTTTTTCCTCAAGCTTTGCCAAAACCCTTAAACCACCTGCATAATAAGAGAATCGAATCTCAGTCGTTTAGGAACTCCAATATCGGCCGAGTTGAGATGAAGATATTAGAATCCAAATCAAACATGTGCAAGAGGAGAGAAGGCTACCACAGAAGACAGGAACACACGCAAGTTGAGAAGGCCCTGCTCAACCAACGAACAAATTGAATTTGGTCCTCGTATTAGATTTGAAAGAGATTCACTCGGCCATATGCATACCGTCCACATGCATTGACCTGCAACAAACCAAAGTACTCAGAAAGTCCACAGAGCAGAGGCATTATCGGACACAAATTCAATCCAACTCCAAGTTTTTCTTTCCAGCATTAGTAGAACATGGTTATGAGATTGAGAGACCCTGCATTGAGTTGTTCTATGAAACAGGCATCTGCGAGCACAAAACAAAACAACGAAGGCTTCGATGTCCACCACATGAAATCAACAGTAAAGATAGCAGTTTGGAACCTTTTATCAAAGAAATACATTGTAATACCAGACTATTTCTCCCCTTGACTTCGCGCCAACTTCGCCAGAATAATTCATCGTGCCCATCAATACAGTGGTTTGAGTAAATGTCACGAACAACAAATGCGCTGCAAACAGAAGAAGGAAATAGAGTTAATTTCCTTTCCAATTTAGAAGTGACATGTCTGAACATGTTCTAATCTAAAAGGAAACAAATTAAGGCGAGAAATCAACGTATCAAATATTGCAAAACGTGACCCAACAGATTAGTCGAAAGGGGAAACTTTTTCAAGATTGGTTTTCTGTCAAAATCAAATGTATTTAATCACCATCAATTCAGAGTTTTTTTGGGAAGATTATAAAAGAGGAAGGACAGACACAATAGGGGGACGGAGATCCTAATTTGAAAAACCTAACAAAAAAAATCAAAAGAAGAAGAAGAACTTATCTCTTCTCAGATTCCGCCAGAAACCGTTTCAAACCCTCGAAGCAACACCAACACGTCATCGCGAACCCACCGCCGGAGAAGTCGTTGTCGCCGTCATCTCAAATCGCCAGCTTCATTCACCCCTCAACCTCGCCGCCAAACTCTAACTGAATTCCACATAAACACATCCTACCGTAAGCTACTTTCTTAATATTGATACCTGATTGATGGATTTTGTTTCCGTACTTTTTTTTCCAGAGTTTGTTTGAGGAGAAAGGAAATCGAAGCAGAAAAGGAGAAAGGAAAATCGAGAGAGTGAAGATAGGGAAAGAGAGGCGGCCATCAGGGAAAGGGAGAAGACGATCAAAGAGAAGAGGAAGCAATTTGGGGGGCTGAAAGGGGAATTAGGGTTCTTGCTTTTCTCTGTTTGGTTAATCTGTAGTTTATGCTGTAATCACTCGCTAATCACACTAATCACATATAATCACCACAATACTAACTAATCATCGTTTAATCTCCCATCAACCCTAATTAAACTACAACATAATCATTAATTCATTTTATTTAAATAATTAATTAATTAATCAACAAATTCTAATCAATTTTATAAATTTAATTTATAATCAATTTTTAATCCAAATCAAACTATTAAACTCTTTTAAATCAACCTATTAATAAATTAAGTTTTTTTTTCTAATTAAATTAACTTTAGATCCTTTTATTTAAAATAAACTTAATAAACTTTTATAAATAATCTATTCCAATTCCCTTTTATTTAATTAGATATTAAAATATTTTAGAAATACAAATAGCCCTTTTATATTATTTTTAACAAACTAATATCATTTAAGTAATCATTTCACTTAGGTTTTTATAATTAAACTATTGTAACATTTCATTTTAAACTTAAAACTTAATTTATATTTGGCATCACCTAAATCAATTTCAATCAATAAAATCAACTTCTATTAAAACTGATAACAATATTTTCATAAAATCAACCTCATTAAATCAATCGACTAAAAAACAATTCAACCTCGTCTAAAATCAAGTCAAACAGTTAAAATCAATCAACAACGCAAAATACAAAATCAATCGCGCACACCCACTTCACGACACAGTCACTCTCACACACACTTTAGCGCTTTCATGCGTGTGTATGGATTTACTTTTTTTTACCGTTATTTATATTTCCGCATCGCATCCGTCCAAAGGAAAAACCTACACATGAGTCAACACTTGTGTGTAGTGCACATCATTTGCATCATTCTCCCCGTGATCCTTGATCTCATTCAAGTTGATCTACTTAAGATAGATCCTACCCCATAGGAGGACCTTTTCTTTTATCTTACAACATAGAAACAAAAACAATCAACCCAATATACAATCAAGCAAATCAATACAATATTCAAACACATTAGAGAAAGATGCCAAATCATCTTAAGCGAGATAGAATCTCCACCCCACAACAATACAATCAAGCCGTAGGAACTTTGCCTTAAGAGAGATAAAGGTGTACCTCGTTGATCCCTATCCGAGTACGTAAGTCCTTTTCTTAAGACGATGCAAAAAATATTTTCCTAAAACTTGTGGCGGTTAAATCTCCCTTAAAATGAAGACACATCTCTTCTCCTAAAATCAATCAACCAACTACCCTAAACCCATAGGAACTTCGACCACAGTCAAAGACTTCCTCAAACCCTTTAGGGGAACTACAGATACTCTGATTCCACTCCCGTAAGGATATGTAGGCATAAGATGCGACATCTTATCGAGTATACTTAGAAATAAACCCCTAGGTCTTTTATACCTTTAAGCAGATAAACACTTAGCAATAAACAAACATAAAACAAGAGGTTCCTGTAGAGTACTACAGAAACTTAGGATGCTAGCACCTTCCCTAAGTTTAACCAACCCCCAAACCTATAACTCTCTAGCTTGCATTTGTATGGCATTGTGGGAATTTCGATCTTTATCCCTTCCTTTGGACAAATCAAAGTTCGGTTGCAAAATGAATTAAAGATTCAAACTAATTAATAGTTTGGTATCCGATTTTCACCGCGACAGAAATGGCGACTTCACTGGGGATGCCTCAGTGGGTTTCCCTATCTTGCTTTATTTATTTGTTTATTGCTTTATATATCTGCTTACTTGCTTAATTGTTTATTTGTATATTCTCTTTTGTGTTTATTTTTGGGTTGCTACCTTTGAGTGGTGAGACAAAGTCCTACACCCGGACTTGAGAGAAATTATGATAGGATGGTGATATATTCGATGAGGCTTATAGGGAGTGAGTCCCGACTAAGTTGACTCGAGAATCCCGCTTAGTTGAGACCCTTTTGAAAATGGTTCGGTTGAACGAGTTTTGTCGTGAAAACTTTTACTATTCTCAATTGGAGTCCATGATACTAAGGACCGTAGTTACCTTTAACCCCACTTTGGCCTTTATTAGGACGTAGTGCGAGGCTATGAGGGAGTAAGTCCTGAAATAGTGCTACGCGATGCTACACTCAAAAGAAGTTCTCTTGAGAATATTATTAAACCCCGAGTTAGTTGGGAAGTTGATAATATCCGAAAGATGGGCTAATGACTTTGGGAACCTCTTAGAACCTTGTTCTGCAGGTACAATCAACTTTAATCTAAATCCTTTGGGAATGGGTATACCTTGACTCCATGCTCGTTGCAAACCTAGGACCTTTGTTTGTTTATCTTTTTGTGTCCTTATGTGCTTACTTGTGATTGTTGCATCCATATAGCATCATATTGCATTGGTTTCATGGAATTCCTAGTTATTTATAAACATTATAGAAACCAACAAGGATTACAAAAGAAAAATTTTGAAATATGCTTTTAAGAGTCCTAACTTGGATATCCTAAGGAAGTTAAGGGCAACGATTGAAGAATCAAGAAACTCAAAAGACAAATACAAGAGGCTTCCTTTATCATGGAGAATCATTAGAAGTTCGAAAGACTTTCATTATCATTGATGATCCAAGTAAACAAAGGGATTCCTTTCCTACCTTTCCATCAAGAGAAGAAGAGGGATGGAGGATTTATTTTCCTCTATCACACTACTCTTTAGACGTCAATCATGGACAACTTATATTCAAGAAGATCCAAATGGACAGCAAATCAACAAGCATGATGAAGGACTTCCTTAGGGCTTTCTTAGCTTTTATTTAGCTATTAAGTAAGGACTCTTATAAGGTTGTTTCCTTGTAATCCAATACAATAGTAAAAAATAATAAATGAATTTTCGTTGGTATTTTGTAACGTTCATAAAAACTCGAGTTCCATGAAACATGTCATTTCTGCATTTTTTGCACAGCATCCCGCATTTAGCATCTTGCATATGCGTGTGTATCTCCTCTTCTGTGGATCATCCGGTCTTCTGTCTTTGTCTATCAGTGGACATCTCGACCATCTGACCGAGCTTGAAGTATTACTAAAGGATAGCAAAGAGAACAGAGATATGGATTCTATGACCGGCTTCAGAATCGTGACTAATCCGTTGTTTGATCTTCCCTCTGATGAAGATGTTCAGCAAGTGGATTTCCTTACTCAACCTCAATCTGTGCAAGACAACCTGGTTATTCAAGTTTCCCAGCCTCTACAGCCTGTACCTAATCTTCAGAATGTTCGTACTAAGATGAAGGTGGATGTAATGGAGAAAGAATTTCATGATTTCAAAGAGCAATTGAAAATGATGAAAGGAGCTGATGCATCTGATCTGGATGCTCATGACTTGTGTTTAGTTCCAGGCGTGATTATTCCTCCAAAGTTCAAGATGCCTGACTTTGAAGTGTACAAGGGTACTGTTTGTCCAAGATACCATTTGACGATGTTTTGTCGAAAGATGGCTGCTTATGTTGACAATGATGAATTAATGATTCACTGCTTTCAAGAAAGCTTATCTGGGGCATCATTGATATGGTATATGAAGCTACAAAGGAATCACATTCAGTTTCGGAGAGATTTAGCTGATGCTTTCATAAAGCAATACAATTACAATTTGGACGTGGCTCCAGACAGTGATCAACTAACGATTATGAGTAAGAATGACAATGAATCTTTCAGGGAATACGTACAATGATGGAAAGAGTTGGCAGCCCAAATTCATCCACCACTTCCAGAGAACGATTTAAGCAAGATGTTTCTAAGAACACTGCCAGACTCTTATTACGATAGGATGGTGGGCGCTGTGCCATCAGATTTCTCTAAAATTATAGAAGTCGGAGTAAACATCGAGAATGCACTCAAAATTGGAAGAATTCAGGATAACTTGAATGGTCAAGCTAATGAAGAAATCTCAGTTGATGATTCCCTAGAGGAAAGAAGCGTTGATGTTAACGCAGTTCGGGATTCCCCTCGAATCCTATCAGATCCAGTTCCAATACCTCGTCCTCAACATTAGTATAAAATGCCTATTCAGCGCAAGCAGCCACTATCCCATAAGCGAAGGTTGAATTCTCAAGATCAACATCAGAATCGACAGGTTCGAAGACGGTTCCAGAATCAAAAAGCACCTCTAGGTATTCCAAAAGAAGAAACTCGGTGGTTTGATCTTATCCCAATGACTTACAGTCAGCTATGTCTTATTTCATCCGAAATTCGGTGATGACACCCAGAAAGACTAGAATCATGAAGTCTCATCCACCGTGGTTCAACTCTAACGTCAGCTGTGAATTTCATGATGGAGTGTTGGGACATTCGATTGAAGAGTGCAAAGTTTTTCAAGAGAAAGTCCAAGAAATGATTGATGACAAAGTGCTAACCTTCAAAAGAGAAAGACCAATCGTGAATGGAACACCGTTACGCTGATCAGCTGTTTATTTCGTTTGCTTATGCGTATTTCCTTTTTTATTTCTTTGATTAAAAGCATAATTGGCATGTAATAACATGTTATTTTGAAAAAGTAGTGCAATAAGTGTTTGTCTTGAAGAAATCCATTTGTTTCACTCTTAAAATGTCTTTCATAATTTCATAAATGCCGACTTTACCCAATTTTTTCTCACTTTGGTGAAGAATTGGAAGGAGAATGACGAATCAAAAACGTAAGATCTCTCGATGTATGCTTTTGAAAAAACCTACTGATGATAAAGCGGTTAATTCCTCTTTAACCATTTTTCAACCTCATTTTAACCTAGGGAAATTTCCAGTCAGCTTGATTTAGCACCTAAGTTTTCAAAAAGTGAGCATCTTTCAAAAATGGATGGGTACGAATATACTTTGACCCTTATACCTTTGTTTTACAAATAATATAACCTTTAAAGTCCTAATTGAAGTAAGGTTACTTCAAAAGCATACTCGATGAGATAACGTTTCCTGACTCCTATGAGCTACGCTCAATTTTTGTTGGCTTTATAAAAATAAATCTATATCCTAACTAGTGGTTTCAACCACAAGTTATTGCGATATCTCTTTTCAAAACTTCAAGACAAACGTGTGTCGCATTAACAGTTTCGAAATTAACATTTATGACTTGCTAACATTGTTTGATGTCCTAGGAAAATTACACATCAACATTAAGTTTGTTCTATTGGAACTTGAAGATCCTGCTGACCTGGGGCAAGTTATTTCCAAGTGATTATTCAGTGCAGATTTGAATTCTCTTAAAGATCTATGTTTAAAGACTCAGTTATAACGCCGTCAATCAGAGCCAGTTATGTCGAGATTCGACGAATCTCTCGAAGAGTTTGAAAACAATGGGGCGCCATGTTAGAATGACTCCTTCTTATAATCATTAGGCTTGGGGCATTTGAGAAGCAAATATCATCTTATCCATATGCAACAATTATTGTTCAAATGGCGACTACCACACAGTTTTCAGTACAATTTTTCAGCAATTTCACCACATTCTTCATGTCCCCGGTATTTTTACTCCAGATGGTCATGACATTCTTCGATGAAGCTTTTCGAAGCAGGATTCTCAGTGATTTGCTTAACTTCACTTCCCCAGTGAAGTGCATGGTATCTTAATCCTCAGTGGATCTTCTCCAGCTTCACCTTCCTAATGAAGTGGACGTACTTTTACTCCTCAAAGGACTTTCTACAACGTCGATCTTCTCCAGCAGGATTCTCTCCAGCGAGACGGATATTTATCCATGGCTTTCTCCAATTATGAGCTTGATCCACTCCTATTAGATCTTTACTCCCATCTTCAACAAGACAGTCCTTCAAGCAAGATCAAGATGTTGTATCCCCCAAGTGGAATATTCCCTATTCCCCATAAGAGTTATTGAAGCCCTGAAGCAGGATTGTGATCCCATATTTGGTTCTCCATCTATCCTTAGTGGTACTTCTATCTTTGAAGATTAGTCGAATGTTTGCTTCAAGATGTTTATTTCATCTCCATTTTCCACTGTCCGATTGTTTCGTCAGCATAAACATACGCATATCATATATATAGATAGCATGGCATATGCATTTTTTGCATCTTTTCGTTGGTTTGTTCTGTCTCTTTGGTCGTGTTTATCCCCGAGTGGTTGGGCGCGTCTCCTCCTTCCAATTAGAGTTGTCAGTCCTAGGCAGAAAAAGCATAATATTTCTGTTTCCCCACGAAGATTGATCCTCGTGGAAGACGGTTGTTTCAGCATATCCCATTTGAGTTCATACCTCAATGGTCGAGTCTTGCTTAACAATTTCTCTTCAGATATTTCCTGAATTGAACTACGGTCCTTGGCAATCACATTGTGGGCGTCTCCAACTTTTGAGTTTGGAATAAGTGTGCATTTATTTTGCACTCAGTTCCCCAGGAAGGATCTTTATAAGGGTGTATTTCTCCAACAGTGTTATCAGAACTTCTCAACAATGTACATCTGAATTGCAAGCAGTTCCTTATTCGAGCAACTCATTTCAATCAGGTTTTTATCTCCACAAGACAATTTGTCCATCCCTAATGATTATCAACTCGGTAAATGGAAAAGCTTACATATGTTTCTCTTTATTTGAGAATTCACACTTTTTACAACTACGATAAGGATGCTCCTCAGGAATGACTTCCCTAGTGAGTCTCATCACACAAGTTTACTTCCGTCAGCGACATCTCCCCAAAGAAGTCGAGGAAGTTTATCATATCAGTCTACCTTCATTTGAGAAGACATGCATTACAATTCAACCGGCTCACATCTCTCCCGAAGATCCCCGATGAAGCTTTACAACTACATCTACAATTACATTTACAAATTATATCTACAACAACAGAGTACATTACAGATTACATCAACAACAATTATATTTACAAGTTCTACAACGAACAACATCTACAAGTTCTACAACGAACGACAAACTACAATCTCAATTACATCTACAAGTTCAACAACTACAACGATTCTACAATCTACAAAATTTTCAACATTTCGAGTAGAGACTGAGACCAGCTCATGATTCCCATATCATGACGCTCGGGGAGGTTCTAAATCAGAGACTGAGACCAGCTCATGATTCCCATATCATGACGCTCGGGGAGGTCGTCCATCAGAGACTGACACCAACTCATGGTTCCCATACCATGACGTTCGGGGAGGTTCTAAATCAGAGACTGAGACCAGCTCATGGTTCCTATACTATGACGCTCGGGGAGGTTTTTCATCCTTTTCAACAATCATTCGAACATCTTACAGTCCCTGGTTAATCTCGGCAGTAGATTCCCAGAAGACCTTGGCAGTAGGTAGTTCTATTTCAATTCCCAGAAGACCTCGGCAGTAGGTAGTTCCTAGTTAATCTCGGCAGTAGATTCCCAGAAGACCTCGGCAGTAGGTAGTTCCTGGTTAATCTCGACAGTAGATTCCCAGAAGACCTCGGCAGTAGGTAGACATATTTCATTTCCTGGTTAATCTCGGCAGTAGATTCCCAGAAGACCTCGGCAGTAGGTAGTTCCTGGTTAATCTCGGCAGTAGACTTCCAGAAGACTTTGTCAGAAGTATTTCTCCAACAGACTTCAACACATAATCTCGACAGTAGATTCCTTACAGATTTTCACAGTACATACTTTGGCAAAAGTATTCTCGATTACAGTTACAAGTCTCGGCAGTAGACTTCTACAGATGATGTCTTGAATCAATTACACTTTGACATATACAGTAGATTCCTCCAGAGAATTCCTCTTCCAAGTTCCTCACAACATATTTACAGACACTTTGTGATTTCCAATCTTTCCCTGTGGAGTCTCGCTTTGTTGAGTCTGTGCTTCCCGTGCGCTGTGTCTAATTTCTCCCCTATGGCGCCTTTTCTCCACAGGACCTTGTGTCTTGCATTTCATATCATTGCATATCATATGCATTCGGTGGCTTCTTAGGGCCAAAAATTCGTGCAATGTTTGTATTTAAGTCCCTCCTATCTCGTCGAGACGCAGATTTCAATCTCCATATCTCCGAATAGGAGTAACTTAAATAGGGGCATCTGTTGCACCCTAATTTTTGACCACAGGATACCGCCTCCTTTTGCGTGTTTTCTATTATTATTTGGTTTTATTTTTAATATTTATTTTTTACGGCTAACCGGCTTACACTAGTGCAGCAGTGTCAATGTATAGATTTACTTACAGCCCAACATCACAAAGACGTGACTAGTACGTTTGGTTCTAAAGTTCACTATTCGAGAATTCGAGCTTATATTAAGAAGTACATCTCAACGGGCACCCAAGTCAAGTCTGCATTTCCATCAATTGTTTTTTAAAAGAGTTCAAGAGTTCTTTTTCTCCATGATTATTCAAGACAAGTTTCGAAATCCAAGTTGGAGTGTGGCTCAAATGGGACGGTATACCATAAGAAGACATGTTTCCCGAGAGTTCTCATGTCAAGATGGCAGTTTCAACAAGATTGGAGTTTCAACAAATTCACTTGTACAAAATAAGGATGCTTGTTCCTTTGCAAGACTTCAACATGATTCATATTTTCCTAAAAAGATTTCATTACATAATGGTCCAAGCCATTCAAACTATGACCACAAAGATTTTATTTCTTACAGAGGGGTTACATCAAGGTACACAACAAAAAAGGAAAGAATAAAGGATCCAAAACTTCAATCCGTAAGTTCAACCGCCATAAACTATTAGCCTTGCGACAGGAGTGTCGCTTGCGCGAAAGTAAGGTGCCGGCACAACAGAAGAGTCGCCACCTTTCGTTATTTATCCCTCAGAGCGGGAAAGGAAACGATCGGAAAAACCTTACGAAAAAGGGTAAGACAAGGTCGTCGCAACCATTGTCTGGATTCGGGAGTCGGTTACGCAAGGGGAAGGTATTAGCACCCCTCACGTCCGTCGTACTCGACGGGATCCTCGCTTGTTGTGTTTACTTGGACGGGTTGGTTTTATTCTATCTACCTATCAAGGCTGGCTTAAAAAGAAAAGAAAAATGACTCGGCAAAGCGTCACACTTTATGCCTACGTATTCTCATCAGAGAATGAGAAATCAGAGTCAACGTAGTTCGACCTACGACGGGTTATGGGGGAAGGTAGCTCGCCAAGACATCGCCATCTTGTGCCTACGTACTCTCAACAGGTATGAGAGATCAGAGCTCACGTAGTTCGGGAAACTACGGTTTATTTCCTGTCTTTTACGAAAGAAGCGTTTTTTATTGTGTTTGCGATTTCAATCGCATTAGAGACTATGACCTGAGAGTGAATGCGTCGCATGTCACCTAAAGGGTGCCATACTAAACATCCAGACTGTGGAAAAGAAACTCTCCCACAATCCTTTCTCAGATAGCTTAAGGCTCGTAACGTACGAAAGAATCATTCATGATTACTGTATCTTAAACTGTTTTGAGATGAGAAGAGAACAGGCCCAACTAGGAGGGAGACTATCAAGCCCTACTGTTGTCATGCCATGGATTCAACCTATGGTCAAGGTTTGAACAGGGAACTCCTAGAAGTTATCATGCATAGGTTTCAACCTAAAGTTCTATCATCAATTCCTTATCAAAGGAAATGAGAGTCCTAAGGGATCATGTCAATGATACACCAAAACAGACAAAGCATCAGCTTAACCGGTAAAATGCATGCAATGCAAGTGAGGGAGGAAATGTGTGTGGGGCTTCAGCCTCCACAAGCTCATCTCAACCTCAAGCCAGAATGGATAACAGTAATCATACTGAAATATAAACAACATGCTATCAAGCAATAACAGTAAACTACAATCATACAGATAAAATGAAATAAAATGCCATCAGGCAAACAAACCACATGGGCAAGGGAGCTGGGCTCTACCGAATACCCGCAAGCAAACCCACACAGTAACAGTACAAGCAGAGGGAGCAACTCAACCTCTAGCGCAATCATGCTCCTAGATTCTACTTATTCTAGATATGAACTTATTCTAATGCATCAAGCAAGTCAAGCAAAACACATTAATACAACAAAGAAAAAGAAGAAAGCAGACCAGCTTCTCTCAACTTCAAGCTTCAGCTCTTCCAACAGTAACTCAGTCTTCAGACTTCCAACTACTCTTGACAAATATCAATTTTCTTTTCCAGGTTTCAACCCTTCAACATAAGTTTCAACTTATCTTCTCCCTTAAGCTTCAGCTTCTTGATCAGCTCCACCTTCAGGCTTCACCTAATCTTCAGGGGTCTTCAAGTATCAACTTGCTCTTGTTGCTCTTCATGTTTCAGCTGGAATGGCAATACTCAAGGATTCATCCTCTTCAACACTCTTCAATGAAGTATTCATCTTCACACTCAAGCTCTACATCTCTCAAGATAATCAAACCATAGGAAATCACTTACTGGACAAGCTGGGGATATTGAACTGCTTATTGACCACCAAAGGTGACCTATAAGGGTTCAACATCAAAGGAATAGTTCCCTCAAAAGTTCTACTTCCTAGGTACATCACTTATCCCTCCAAAGTAGAGAGGTGTATACCATGGAAGGACTTTGAATCATAGGGAGGAATGGAGGTGAAAGATACCATCCATGTTTAAGAAAGAAGCTAACTAGGTCTAAACTCTTCCTAATCCCTAACCCTAAAACAATCAACAAAACAAATAAGATCAAGCTCTCAAGCTCCTCAATCATCTTCAAGTCTTCTACTATGCTCCTCAGAACAATACCAAGCTCTCCAAGCCCACAAAGCAAAGCAAACAAAAATACAAGCCCACAAAGCAAAGCAAACAAAATACAAGCCCACAAGGGCAACACAAACAATCATCAATTACTAAAATCATCTAAAAATAGTATACTACTATATTAAATCCTAATATAATTTCTAAGGGATATTACATACCTACCCTTAATGCCCTATATGTCCCATAGTCTAATTTGTCCAAACTTCTAATGTTATTGTGGACCTATGTTGAAGTTTGACCTAATTCTACACAACCTAATGTCATCTAATCAAAACTAACCTAAAATTCATCACAAAATTATGGAATAAATCCAGGGGGAAGCTAAAGCATATATCTAACTATCCTAAAAATAATGGCCTAAAAATGTTAAGGGAACTACCTAAACAAAATTCTACAAATTCAAGGATCAACATAAAAGCAATAAAAAGCAATTAAAATGAAAAATAAACAAAAAATATTAAAAATGCATGAAAGGAAAATATTTTTATTTTATAATTTACTAGACATGAATATTAAATGGGAGCCAAAATTCCCATTAAAAAATAATTATTTTTCCATTTATTATGATTTTTCCAAGATTGAAAGAAAATGGAGAAAAATAAAATGAAATATGAAGGGATGGGGTGCAGCTAGCAAGGCAATGCATTTCAATTCACGCGTGGGCCCAGACTGGGGGGTACAAAAAGCAAGTGCGCTAGGCCCATCATTAATCAGAAATTAAACCAAAAAACATAAAGAAAAAGAAAAAACCACGGTGCAAATAGAAGAGAAAAACAATTCGAAATTGAGTAGGCCTCGCGTGTGAGGTGTGGATATCACAAGATCACTTAAGCCCATGACCAAACTTAAATGGAATGCTGCATTTCATGCTTCTCAGATTTCCCTCTCAAATGAAATTAAATCATGGCCCTCAGATCCAATTCTCAGTCAACCAGTCTTGCTTGATCTAATGGCTGGGAGGTTGTCTTCTTCCTCCAGCTAGGGTTCTTGGAACCACCATGGAAATGCAGAACATGAAGCTTCATCTTCCTCCCACACGAACTCCATCAATACCCCACCAAATGCAGCAGTTAAAAACCCTAGATTACTCCAAATTTCATCAGGAATCTAGCCATGGCATCATAATTTATTGAAACCCTCTCAAACCTAGAACCCGATAGCAACTTCCAATAATTGATCAAGAACCAATCTTAACAATTCTCAAAATTAAATGTCCTAATCTCATCCTCATGCTTCCCTGAACATTTCTTGCTATTGAACTAAGCTTATCTCTCAATATTCAGCAAGATACAAGGTCAAACAGAAATGGTGTCCACTATCCAATCTTCACCAATTCTCTTCAAACTCTCAAAAATCCATCTCTTATTGGTCTCTAACATTTCTACACTAACAAATTAACCTAATTATGCCTAGAACATGGTGTAGGGAAGAATTTGCAAACCTGGTTAATCTTGATGAACAGATGATGAAATCCACCAATTCAGACCTTGAAACTCTTCAGAAAGTTTCCCTAGATGCCAATCTTGCTACTGTTTGCAACAATTTTGATGGAGGAAGCCTCAATCTCAGAATTCGATTCTGACTTGCCACCTTGAAATTTCAATCACCAACTCTTCAATTCACCATGGATTTGATCTCAATTCAATCTGCACAGCTTCACTATGATGTATGGAATGTGTTTGGATGGAAAGAATGAATGGAAATGAAGAAGAATGAAGAAATGAAACTTGACTTGCAATGGAAGATTCTTGATCTCACTCTCTCTTCTCTGCACCAATTCTCACCAACCTTGCACCTGAGCAAGTTATACATGTTATATAGAGTGGTTTAGAATCATCTAGAACCATCTAGGATCATCCAATGAGTATTTGAACTTCTCATGTCATGACATTTTGATTTCAATTCTCCTTATGTGCTATCTCATGCCAAGCTTCTTGTAACCTTTGTAACTGACTTAAAATTCTCCCCACATGAGATTTATGATGAGTTACAATGCATAACCAACTTGCTTATTGAGTTTTGTTGAGTTTTGCTTTGGTACCTTAATATGCAAGTAAGCCTTTTCCAAAGCAGCCCTATGATCTAAGCCTCAAATCAAAATTGTGGCTGAACCATTGTTCTTAGAATGTCATTTGGAGTCAAAATGACCTATTACATGACATGGTTTGGATTTATAGCTTGTGATTTCCAATTTTCAATTTCACCTTAATTAACTTATGCCTCCATTTTAGGCCATTTTTATCACTTTTTGATACAAGCCTTTTCAACATCTCATGACCTCCTTAATAGCCTTAAAATATCATTCTAAGCAAGTTTAATGTTGAAGATTTTTCCATTTGAAGCTTGGAAGTAGGAGATATGGCCTTATGCTTGAAATGACCTATAACCTCCAAATGACCAAAATGCCCTTGACTTGTCAAAGCCATAAGTTGAGTTCTAAAAATCCTATCAAGGACTTCTAGTACTCTATAGAAAGCTAAGAAGATGATCTACAACATTCATGTTGACCAATAATCCATAGGAATCATCCTACTAGGGAAAAAGTTGGATGCAAGTTGGGTGACTTTCAAGGACCCAGATTCACATACCTCAAATGACCTGTAATTTGTCAAAGCCATAACTTGAACTCTACAAATCCTATCAAGGACTTATAGTAATCAAATTAAAGCTAAGAACAAGCTCTACAACATTCATGTTATGGGGAAGATGAGATGACAATCACATCTTGAGCTAAACTGCCTTGAAGATAGGGATCAAACTGGGGATTTTACACTGTCAAGCCTTAGAAACCCTAGCTTGAAACTTCTCAAACTCCTCAATCATGATGAGTTGGTCTAGGAATAATCCTTATAATACTTCAATGCCTCAATCCATGATCACATGGCTCTTGGATTAGGTCTCAACCCTCTCCAAATCATCAGTTGACCTAGGGTTGACCCAGTCAAACCCTAATTCCACCACTCATGGTTGAATCTTCTGATTTCTTGTACAATGACCTCTCTAGGCTTCATGATGGCTTTCAAGACATCTCATAAGCTTTCTCAAAGCTTCAAGTCCATCCTCATAGTCTCAGAATCATCTGAGGAGCTCCCACAACTCTCAAGTTATGAGGCACACTGAGCATGAGGATTGTACCCTGGAGGGTAAGGCTCTGGCACGGGCTTGAGAGCTTTCGGTTCCACCAAAGAATTCTGAATCAACTGTGGAAGAATCTGGCTATACGGTACAGGCACTGGAGGGAAAGAAGCATTCCTTCGTTCTAAGTGGTTGCGAGGTCTCTTTTGATTCTGGTGCTGGTATTCTTTCCGCCCAGGAGCAAGAGGTCGTCGTTTCTGAATGGCAACGGTCCCTTGTTTAGGCGCTTACGTCCTTGAACTTGATCCAGGTAGAAACTGCGAGCGAGGCGATTCAGTCACCAAAAGTCGCGGGACATATTCAAGATCTTTCTCAGCTTCAGGCAAAGGAGTGGAATCATTCACCTCTTCTGCAGGGTACGGGATGAACTTTCCTGACGCTCTCATGCCGCCCGGCACAAGCCTAATTGTCCTTGAGTCAATAAGGTCTTGAATCTTATTCTTGAGAGCGTTACATGTTTCAACATGGTGCCCCGGTGCTCCTGAGTGGAAATCACAATGTGTGTTGAGATCAAAGTCTGGTGACACGTCATCCGGTGGATCCAAAGTCCGAAGCTTGAGAACACGGTTCTGAACCAACAGTGGCAACAGCTGGGCATAACTCACAGGTATTGGGTCCACAGCTCTATCAAGCAGCTTCTTCTTTTGATTATGACCTTCAGGGTTATTCTGAGATGCCCGGCGCGGCTGCTGGCGAGGCAGGCCTCGAGCTTCATGCTGCGTAGAGGATCTATGAGGTCCATTTGGCTTCAGCACAGGTGGCCCTGGCGGCAATGGAGGAAACACTTTGGTCTCCTCCTGGGGTGCTTGACCACTCTCCTTTGTTAGCACACTTCTCACCACTCCCATGAGAAAGCTCAACTGATTCTGCAGCTGCTGATTCTCTTCTCTGAGCACTTGCTGGTCCAGGCGCACTGCCTGTATGTCATTCATGACCTGCCCCAACTGGCTTTGGATTTTCCCCAGTTCAGCTTGTACCTGCTCCATTAGTCTGAGCTGCTCGATTCTGAGTCAAACCTGCAAACACAAGGATTAGAAGACGGGCCCCGACTTCCGTCATGCAAGATGAATTATGCTAATGCCATGGGTGTCTGTACGTTTAGGAGATCACCCCTAATTTTGGTGTCAACGTGTCAACATAGTGTCAATGCAGTGATAAGACTGGATCCATTCATGGAAGAAAATATCTCATATTGCTCGGGACACCAGAATCAGGGTACGAAATGCGCCTGCAGCACAGACACATGCTAATGGAATGCAAAAATGAATATGCGAGCTAATGCAAAATGCAGTCATGCAATAATATCCGGGTAACTGCTGTGGAGGTTCTGTATCAACAATCACTGACGAGAAGAAAACCCCGATGGAGGACCACAGATCTGATCTACGAAGAACGACCTTCTGATAGGACCATACATAAAAATTTTTCTCTGTCAAGAACAAATGTCTGATAACAAGGACCCCGGTTGCATGATCAAGAGATATCTGCTGATGAAGTCTTCAGACCCCAAATCAAAAATCTGCCCTATCAAGAACAAACATATAGCTGCTGATGAGATCTTCAGACCCCACTCAAAATCTGCCCTATCAAGAACAAACAACATCTGCTGATGAGATCTTCAGACCCCACTCAAAATCTGCCCTATCAAGAACAAACCACTGACGACGATACTCTGATCAAAACCTGCTCTATCAAGAACAGACATGCACATGATGATAAGATCCTCTGATCAAAACCTGTTCCATTAAGAACAGACAAATCTGCATCTGAGAAACCCTGGTACCAACATAACTGATTTACTGTCAAGAAAACCAGGTAGTCTGGAGGTCAAAGTTTCCTGCAATAAACCCAGCCCGCTCACAGGTATGGACCTAAACTGACTCAAGGTACGGCATCCTATGCGGTCGTCGGCGACACAGACTTTCAGGGTTGATGATACGATTCCCAGAAGGAGTGGCATCATCAAATCCTGAAGAGGCCTCACTTAGCCAACTTCCAAATGATCGATCCCCAGAGTCGACAATCCAACTAACCAGCAACCCGAGCCACCCAAAGGGCAGGACAGGAGGCCAACCAGAAGAACCTCGTCTCAGTGTAGATTTCGCGGGACACTAGGACATGCAAAGCACGTGCGCACCCACTAATCTCTACTCTAAATCTAGGTGCACTCAAGCCTGGGTCTGGCTTCTCACTCATCAGAACTCCCATCCCACAACAGCACAAATAATCATATTATACTGAAAATAAAATGCGGGAAATAAAGTGCGAGAAGTAAAAATGCGATAAATAAACGCAACCCAACAAGTAAACACACAAACGGTAGGACTGACTCTCTTAAGGGACGTTGGATCCCAAATGCATAGGTGCCTATCCCCAGCAGAGTCGCCAACTGTCGCTTGCGCGAAAATAAGGTGCCGGCATGACAGAAGAGTCGCCACCTTTCGTTATTTATCCCTCAGAGCGGGAAAGGAAACGATCGGAAAAAACCTGACGAAAAAGGGTAAGACAAGGTCATCACAACCATTATATGGGTTCGGGAGTCGATTACGCAAGGGGAAGGTATTAGCACCCCTCACGTCCGTCGTACTCGACGGGATCCTCGCTTGTTTGTTTACTTGGACGGGTTGGTTATAATCTATCTACCTATCAAGGCTGGCTGAAAAAGAAAAGAAAAATGACTCGGCAAAGCGTCGCACTTTATGCCTACGTATTCTCATCAGAGAATGAGAAATCAGAGTCAACGTAGTTCGGCCTACGAAGGGTTACGGGGGAAGGTTGAAGGTTGCTCGCTAGGACGTCGCATCCTATGCCTACGTACTTCCACACTGCATGGAAGATCAGAGCAAACGTAGTTCGGGAAACTACGGTTTATTTCCTGTCTTGAAAGAAGTGTTTTTTATTGTTTTTGCAATTTCAACCGCACTAGAGACTATGACCTGAGAGGGGATGCGTCCTTTCTCAGATAGCTTAAGGCTCGTAACGTACGAAAGAAATCATTCATGATTACTGTATCTTAAACTGTTTTGAGATGAGAAGAGAACAGGCCCAACTAGGAGGGAGACTATCAAGTCCTACTGTTGTCATGCCATGGATTCATCCTATGGTTGAGGTTTGAACAGGGAACTCCTAGAAGTTGTCATGCATAGGTTTCAACCTAAAAGTCTATCATCAAATCCTTATCAAAGGAAATGAGAGTCCTAAGGGATCATGTCAATGATACACCAAAACAGACAAAGCATCAGCTTAACAGTAAAATGCACGCAATGCAATTGAGGGAGGAAATGTGTGTGGGGCTTCAGCCTCCACAAGCTCGTCTCAACCTCAAGCCAGTCATGAAATAACAGTAATCATACTGAAAAATAAACAACATGCTATCAAGCAATAAACAGTAAACTGCAATCATACAGATAAAAGAAATGAAATGCCATCAGGCAAACAAACCACATGGGCAAGGGAGCTGGGCTCTACCGAATACCCGCAAGCAAAGCCAAGCAATAACAATAAAAGCAGAGGGAGCAACTCAACCCCTAATGCAATCATGCTCCTAGGCTGAACTTATTCTAGATGAACTTAATCTAATGCAACAGACAAATCAAGCAAAACAAACAATACAGAAAAGAAAACAGAAGAAAGCTCAGTCTTCAGACTTCAATCATCAACTGCTCTCTAGGTATCAACCCTACAATATGAGTATCAACTCATCTTCTCCCTTAAGCTTCAGCTTCTTTGATCAGCTCCACCTTCGGGTTTCACTATCTTCAGGGATCTTCAAGTATCAACTTGATCTTCACAAAGTCTTCGGACTTCAACAATCTCCAAGGAATCATCCTCTTCAAAGCTTCAGCTTCTAACCCAAGTGTCAACTTGATCTTCACAAAGTCTTCAGACTTCAACAATCTCCAAGGAATCATCCTCTTCAAAGCTTCAGCTTCTAACCCAAGTGTCAACTTGATCTTCACAAAGTCTTCGGACTTCAACAATCTCCAAGGAATCATCCTCTTCAAAGCTTCAGCTTCTATCTTCAATGGCTTTTCTTCAAGTCCTAATCTCCAAGCTGAGGAATGAATCACAAGAGTAAACTGGGTGCTAAGCAATTAGTTGACCACCAAGGGTGGCAAACGTACTGCTATCAGCACAAGGAATATTTCTCTCAAGAGTTCTATCCCTCAGACATTAGCACCAAGCCTTCCAAAGGAAGGGGGTGAGTGTTTTAGAGAGACTCTGTATCACAGAGAAGAATGGAGGCAATCAAGACCTTCCATGCTTGAGAATCAAGTTGGCTACTCTAGAGCTCTGCCTAACTCCTATATCCTACAGACTGAACAAACAAAAGCTACAACTAAGCTCCTCTTCAAGGTCTTCAAAGCCTTCAATGATGATCCACAAGGTCTTCAACTCAATCCTCCAGGCTCACACACTCAAAGGAGAAGAAAAGAAAGCAAAACAATACAAACTATGCCCTTAAGCAACACACATACTATCCATATATTCAAAAATCAATTAAAAATACTAAAATACTATATAATATTCTAGTAAAATTCTAGGGGATTCTATACATACCTACCCTTAACCCATATATTCCCCATACTCTAATCTTGACCTAAAAACCCAAAAAAAAATTGCTAAGTCTACTTATGCAACCTAAAACCCTAATTTGAGTACAAACTAATCAAATTTTAATCTAAAAATCAAGAATTAAATCCTATGGGAAACTATGATTCAATATCTAACTATGCCAAAAAGAATGGCTCAAAAATCCTAAGGGAAAGTCCTAAAACAAATTCTACAAAATTGAGTATCAACTAAAATCAATTAAAAAGGCTATTTAAAAGAATAATATGCTAAAAATATTAAAAGAAAATAAAATGTCAATTTTATTTATTGGTATTTTTCTAGACAGGATTATGAAAGTGTAGAAAAAACAAGCGTTAAAAAACATTCATTTTTCAATTTTATATGAATTTTTATAAAATGCAAGAAATATAAAAAGAAATGAAAATAAAAGAAATGAATTAAAGGGGATGGGGGTGAGAAAAGAAACTACGCACAGTTATTATTCTGGATGGGCCTAAAAGGGGGTGGTGCGAATATCAACTTCGCTAGGCCCATGTGCTCAGAAAAATAATTGAAAAAAACTGAAAGAAAAAGATAAATCTGCGGTGCAATTAGTAAAGGTTTTTAGTTTAAAACAAGATTTGGGCCGCGCGAGGGGTGCGAGTATCACAATTCATTAAGCCCAGGATTTCCAATAAATTAAACGCTGCGTTTTGATGTTGAGGCTTCCCTCCGTTTTCTGAAATTTAATCTGGCCCGTTGGATGAGTTTGGGAGTCAAAGGTCTTAGGGTGATCGGACGGCTGGGAGGTTGTCTTCAACCTCCAGCTAGGGTTTACTCCCAAACCAGCTTTCACGCGTGATACTTCAACCTCCCCGTTCTCTCTGCTCACTCCATGGAACCATAAAATTCAAAGACCAAATTCGCGCCATTTTCTTCCAAGATTGCAACCATGGTCTTGGTTTTCCCTAAGACCTCCTATAACTCGCAAACAGAGGACGTGAAAAGCATGGTCCCAGCATTATTCTCTGCTATCAACCTTGATGAATCTCAAATATAATGGTGTGATCTTGATCTACATGCTGCCCTAACCATTCTGAACCATAACATACTAATTAACACTCCATCTAGCTCGTGTTCTTGATCAATAAAGTCATTATGTCCAATTCTCAAACTTCACAGATGGCTCTTAAATTTTCCAGGATTCATCACTAATGGTCTCTAATCAATGCTACACTAACCACCTATTCTAAAAACACATAAATAAGGAGATACAAGAGAATTTGCAAAACCTGATTCTTGTAATGACAGATGTAATTACACTCCAACTCAAGCCTTGAAACTCTCGATGATTGATCTTTGATGGATTGTAGGAGTTCTGTATGCAAAAAGTTTGGTGTATATTGCTTGAATCTTGAGTTTGATATCAATTTGCTTTTCTTGCAACTTTGATCTTGCACCTTCAAAACTCCATGGATCCACCTCTAATTTGGTATGCCCTTGTTCATCATGATCAGAATGAAAGGTTTGTGGAGAAGAGAAGAATGAAAATGGAAGAGAAAGAGAGTTTGTTATGGTTTTGCCAATGGAGGAATTTCACTCTTTTTGCACTTTAATCTCACCACTCACCATCAACCATCACCAACCTGACCAACCTTTTCTTCATTAATGCTCACTCTTTAAATAACAACCAATGGAATAATCTAGAAACTTATGGAAAGAGCTAGAATGTTATGGAACTTCTCTTGTAATGACATATTGGATTATCTCTTTTCATGCATTAAGACATTCAATTTTGTGTCAAAAAATCCTTACATGAGATATTGGGATTGAATGAGTGAAAAAACAAGCTAAACCTTGCCTTATGCCAAGTTTCTCAAAGGTTCCTTAATATGCAAGCATGAACTTTACAAAGTAGCCCCCATTTTAAGACCTCAAATAAAACTTCTACTTGAACCATTGTTTTTAAAATGATGTTTGGATTCAAAATGACATATTGGATGACCTATTTTGGATTTGTGGATCTCCCAAACCAATTTCCAACTTGGATTCATTTAACTTATAAGTCATTTTTAGGTCATTTTTACCCAATCTTGTAAATCCTTGCTAAAAGCTTTTTCAATAACTCATGACCACTTTTCTAGGCTTAACATCCCATTTTGAACAACTTTGATGTTTTGAGTTTTTTCATTTGAGGCTTGGAAATAGGAGATATGGCCTTTGCTTAAAATGACCTATAACTTCCAAATGACCAAAATACCTCTGTCTTGTTCAAACCATAAGTTGAGTTCTACAAATCCTATAAAGGACTTCTAGTACTCTATAGAAATATAAGAAGATTCTCTTCAACATTCATGTTGACCAAGAGATCATAAGAATCATCCTACTAGGGCAAAAGTTGTCTGCAAGTTGGGTGACTTTCAAGGACCCAGATTCACACACCTTAGCTGACCTGTAATTTGTCAAAACCATAACTTGAGCTCTGAAACTCCTATCAAGGACTTCTACCACTCCAATTAAAACTAAGAACAAGCTCTACAACATTCATGTTGTGGGGAAGATGAGATATCAATCACATCTTGAGCTAAAACTGCCTGGAAGATAGGGGTCAAACTAGGGTTTTTTCACTGACAATCCCTGGAAACCCTAACTCAAAACTTCTCAAACTCCTCAATCATGATGAGTTGGTCTAGGAATAATCTTTATAACATCTCCATACATCATTCCATGATCTTATGGCCCTTGGATTAGGTCTCAACCTTCTCCAAATCTTCAGTTGACTTAGGGTTGACCCAATCAAACCCTAATTCTACCATTCATGGTTGAATCTTCTGAATTCTTGCACAATGACCTCTCTGGGCTTCATGATGACTTTCAAGACATCACATAGACTTTCTCAAAGCTTCAAGTTCATTCTCATAACCTCAGAATCATCTGAGGAGCTCCCACAACTCTCAAGCTATGAAGCACACAACCCTGGTTTCAACCAATTCCTCTGAGGATCTCTTGAACTTTCTGATGAAGGTATAAACTTTCAAACACTTGATGGATAAATAATTGTTGGTCAAATTTTGGGGTGCAACACACAAGTACATGGTACTCTGGCGGGAACAAATCCTCGAACACTGAAATAATAGCTGCACGGCAACTAGATGGAGAATCACTGATCTGAACCTTGTCGTCAATTGTCCACATTAAATTCCTCTGACATTGTCATCAGACACCTGACCTCGCCATCAGGAATTCATGAAAATAAAGCGTCTGACATCACCGTCGGACAACCACAACACTCAACATCGCCGCTGGAAGACTAAATCACCTGACCTCGCCGCCAGAAACAAACACCCAACATTGCCGCTGGAGAACTAAAGAACCTGACATCGCCGCCAGAAACAAACATCCAACATCGCCATTGGAGAACTAAAGAACCTGACATCGCCGTCATAAACAAACATCCAACATCGCCTCTGGAGAAATAAAGAACCTGACATCGCCGTCATAAACAAACATCCAACATCGCCGCTGGAGAACTGACTCACCTGACATCGCCGTCAGAAACAAACGTTCAACATCGCCGCTGGAGAAATAGAGAATCTAACATCGCCGTCAACCAAACATAACTCTGAGCAACACCCGACATCGCCGTCAAGTACTCAACATAATCTGACTTCTCCGTCAACACTCAACATCGTCTGACTCCACCGTCAGGGTGAAGAAACTCCATTGGGGAATTGGTCACACGGTAACCGGTAATACATAGTCGATCATGCCATCAGGCATCACGATTCCTCGGGACTCTTCAGGTCAACCGTCAGGTTGATCATGCCATCAGGCATTCAAAGAAAACTGTCGGGCATCAGCCGGACTTCAGCCATCAGGTTGACCATGCCATCAGGCATTTAAAGGAACTGTCGGGCATCAGCCGGACTTCAACCATCAGGTTGATCATGCCATCAGGCATTCAAAGGAACTGTCGGGCATCATCCGGACTTCGTCAGCAAGTCAGGAATAGAATTCTTGGTCAATCATGAGCCAACTGGGAATATCTAAACCTCTGCCATCAGGCACTCCGCATCACCTGAGAGAACTGCTTCATTAATACGGTCAGACTTCAATCATGGAGTCTTCAAGGGAAGTTTCAACTTCGCCGTTAGAAAACTGCTGGGGAGGACGCTTCGCCGCTGGGGATTCTAGAGAACTATCAAGTAACTCCGCTCCGGGGGTCCAGAAATCATTTGGGATAAATCAACTCTGCTGAGGACTTCAAGAATCATCTTGAACAAATAACTCCGTCGGGGACCTTCAAAAATCATCTTGAACTGACAACCATTCTGGGGTTTTCAGGAATCATCCTGAGCGAACACTCTGTTGGGGATTTCAGGAATCATCCTGAGAAACCTTTACTGGGAACTCTAAGTATCAACTCGAGCAACCAACTCTGGAGACTGCACTGGGTACTTAAGAATCATCTTAAGCAAACGACCATGCTGAGGAGTTCAAGAATCATCCTGAACTGAAGACTTCGCTGGGGATCTCAAGAATCATCTTGAGCAAGCGGCTTCGTTGGGGAATGTCAGAATCGTCCTGAGCAATCAATTCTGCGGCTGAACACCTGCAAAACAAGAACGGTAACAACCTAGATCATGTTTATTATGCATATGCTTCGGCAATGGCGCAATGCTCCACACGGTGGAAATGCTATGCGTTTAGGATAAATGCTATGCAATCATGCACCATGATGCGATCCCATCAACAAAATAAATGCCGAAGGGAGAATCCTCCTGTCAAGGGGGGAAGAACTACTCAGATAGAGGAATCATCCTGCTGAGGAGAACAGAGTCACGCCAATCTCAATTGGACTCCGCAGGGGCCACAACTTCAGTTGACTGCTGCGGGGGAATGAAGCTCTAGGAGAACTTGGACCTGCTGAGGGAAAGCGATGTCAATTGCGAGAATAAACTACGTGGCCGTCTCGGCTACTTCTCTGGAGGTAGGACTCTGTGGGGAAACAACTTCAGCTGTTCAACACTCTACTGGGGAAAACCAATCATGGCTTGAGCAGCTTCCGAGGATTCGGCTCTCTTGGGGATCTGCAAACTCGGCTGAGGAAGGAGAAATCATTCTGCTTCACTGGAGAGAGTATGACCCTGCGGGGGAATTTCAATTCCGCTGGAGAAGAAGGAATGATCCGACTCCGGGAGAGAGTACGACTCTGGTGGGGAATTTCAATTCCGCTGGAGACTTCAGTCTGGCACCATCAGTTGCTGCATACTTCTGCGTACGAATAGTTTCCTACGAAACCTGCACTTGTGACCCGGTGCTGGGGGATGAACACGCGTTTCGGCGCCCGACTCAGCTGGGGAGATGACGTTCCTTCAGGACGTATCTGGTTGGGGGAGAGAATCATCTCTGCCTGGGGAGACATATCAATGCTCATTATCTCGTGTTCATACTCTGCGGGGAGAGGCTACTGAACTCTGCTGGAGAAAGAGGAATCATCCTGCTTCGGGGATGCGCACGGCGCATTGTCTGGAACATGCTACACCTGTAACAACACAAACAAACAGACAAGATACCCTTCTCAAAGGGACCTATCAAGGTTATTATCTCGTGACAATATTCAGGTAACTCATTGTTTCAACAATCAGTGGGCTAGGCCAGTAAGTTTATGTATGCGCATTTTATCAAAAACATCGGCGTTCTTTTTCGCAAACAAAACAGATAAATGCTAAACAGACAGACAGAATTGCTGAATAGTATGCATTTTATTGATAACGAACCCCTGAATGGGTGAAAATGTTTTACAACAGATGCAAGCTCCTGGAATGAGGAAGCCGCGCAAAAATAGAACATAAATATACATCAGTATATACAAATGTCAGCAACGAGGCGTAGACGAACACCATGAGTTGATCCCTCTATGACCCACTCGACTTCGATACCTTTCCGATGCTTCAGTTTCGGAAGAGATTGATTCAGATAAACGGCCCTCAGGTCTTCCAAACCACTAAACAATGAAAGTCCACACGCGGAACGCAGTCATTTGCTTTTTCAAATCCCTAACTTTTGCGTGAACCGCCCTTTGCGGGTTTTCAGTTCACCGGGATACCCTTTTTTGCCGAAGCCGCCCAGTGTAGGTTTTCGACTTCGGGGTGTAAATTTTTCAATTAATATCCCTAATTTTTTCCCGAAACTTTTATTCTGTTTTTGGTTCACCGGGATGCCCCTTTTTTGCTTGGACTTTCCCTTTTTTGTCCAGCGGGTCACTTTCAAGCAAAGTATTTTTTAACTGCGTCCGCGTTCACCGGGGATGCAAAATCTTCACCATCCATCGTGGATAACAACAAAGCTCCTCCCGAGAAGACCTTGCTGACGACGTACAGACCTTCGTAATTCGGAGTCCACTTGCCCTGGTGATCGGAGTGTGGAGGAAGAATCTTCTTCAGGACGAGATCACCCGTCTGAAAGCTTCTAGGACGCACCTTATTATCATAAGCTTTCTTCATTTGGCTTTGGTACAAACGACCAAACGCAATTGACGCTAACCTCTTCTCGTCCATCAGGCTGAGTTGGTTCAGTCGGTTCGTAATCCATTCTGCCTCGTCGAGTTTCACATCAACCAAAACTCGCAAAGAAGGGATCTCCACTTCTAACGGTAGGACAACTTCCATACCGTACACCAAGGAGAAAGGAGTTGCCCCGGTTGACGTACGTACCGTCGTACGATAACCGTGCAACGCAAATGACAGCATCTCGTGCCAATCTTTGTAGGTCACAACCATCTTCTGAACAATCTTCTTTATGTTCTTGTTGGCCGCTTCAACGGCGCCATTCATCTTCGGCCGGTAAGGAGATGAGTTGTGGTGTTCGATCTTGAAACTCTGGCACAGCTCCTTCATCATCTTGTTATTCAGATTCGAACCATTATCAGTAATGATCCGCTCGGGAATTCCGTAACGACAGATGATGTCCCTCTTTATGAATTTAGCCACCACCTGCTTGGTCACATTAGCATACAAGGCTGCATCCACCCACTTGGTGAAGTAGTCGATAGCTACTAGAATGAAGCAATGACCGTTAGACGCAGTGGGCTCGATCTTGCCTATCATGTCGATGCCCCACATGGAGAACGGCCACGGGGAGGACATGACATTTAACGGGCACAGCGACACATCTGAGTAGCACAAGATCGTGGTTTCTCTTATACAACACTCCATCAGGATTGAGATAAAAATTTCCAGACAGCCTCCTCAGAGTCTTCTTATCCTGGGTTGACGCACCCGCATGATATTCCTTAGTCATAAGGAAAGTCTGGATATCATGGAACCATGGCTTGCCGTCGGCGGCTTCCTCGATTGCAAAGACAAATGCCGGTCTATCAAGACGGGAAAGGACAATTCTTGGAGCCTCATTCCAAAAATTGACTTTATACATTGAAGCCAACGTGGCTAAGGCATCAGCCATTTGATTTTCCGCTCTGGGCACATGATGGAGTTCCACTCGATCAAAGAACGGAAGTAGCCTTCTGGCATAATTCATGTACGACACCAAATTCGATTGACGAGTCTCCCACTCCCCTTTAATCTGGTTGATCACAAGCGTTGAGTCACCATATACGTCTAGGTTCTTGATTCTCAAATCAATTGCCTCTTCTAGACCCATGATGCATGCTTCGTACTCCGCCTCATTATTGGTGACTGGGAACGTCAGTCTCGCAGTAAACGGGATATGGGATCCGTGGGGAGTCGTGATAATAGCCCCGATGCCACTTCCATAGGAATTAACCGCCCCATCGAATATCAATTTCCACTGGGATTTCCTATCTGGCCCCTCGTCGGGCAACGGCTCGTCGCAATCCTTCGCTTTGAGAAACATAATATCCTCGTCAGGGAATTCAAACTTCATCGGCTGGTAATCCTCGATTGGCTGTTCGGCAAGGTAATCAGACAATACGCTTCCCTTGATGTCCTTCTGGGACACGTACTGAATATCATATTCCGTTAACACCATTTGCCATCTGACAATCCTGCCCGAAAGAGCCTGCTTCTCGAAGACGTACTTGATCGGATCCATCTTCAAAATTAGCATGGTGGTGTGATTGAGCATGTACTATCGTAGACGTTTGGCAGCCCAGGCTAGTGCACAACACGTCTTCTCCAGCATCGAGTAGCGAGATTCACAGTCAGTGAACTTTTTACTCAAATAGTAAATGGCATGCTCCTTTCTGCCCGTCTCGTCGTGCTGACCGAGAACACACCCCATACTATTCTCAAGAACTGTCAAGTACATGATTAATGGCCGTCCAGCCACTGGGGGTATCAAGATAGGAGGTTCTTGAAGATACTGCTTTATCTTGTCAAATGCCTTCTGGCAATCCTCATTCCAAGTAATTGCCTGATCTTTCTTTAAAAGCTTGAACATCGGTTCACACGTGGCCGTGAGCTGAGAGATAAACCTAGCAATGTAGTTTATTCTGCCTAAGAAACCACGAACTTCTTTTTCTGTTTTCGGCGCTGGCATTTCTTGAATGGCTTTTATTTTCGCAGGATCAACTTCGATGCCTCGTTCGCTAACGATAAACCCCAGTAATTTTCCGGACCGCACTCCGAAAGTGCATTTATTAGGATTCAGCCTCAACCTGAATTTCCTAAGCCTCTCAAACAGCTTCAATAAGTTGACCAAATGCTCTTCCTCCGTTTGGGACTTCGCAATCATGTCATCAACATAGACCTCGATCTCATGATGAATCATGTCATGAAACAAAGTTACCATTGCTCGTTGGTAAGTGGCCCCTGCGTTCTTCAGACCGAAGGGCATTACCTTATAGCAGAATGTTCCCCAAGGGGTGATAAACGTCGTTTTCTCCATGTCCTCCGGCGCCATCTTGATCTGATTGTAACCGGAGAAGCCATCCATGAACGAAAACATGGAGAACTGGGCTGTGTTGTCGACCAACACATCAATATGAGGCAACGGGAAATCATCTTTAGGGCTCGCCCTATTCAAATCCCGATAATCGAGGCACATGCGTACCTTACCGTCCTTCTTCGGTACATGCACTATGTTGGCGACCCACAGAGGGTAAGTGGTGACCGCTATGAAGCCAGCATCAAGCTATTTCTGCACTTCTTCTTTGATCTTAACGGCCATATCTGGTCTCGTCCTCCTAAGCTTCTGCTTAACGGGAGGGCAATCTTCTCGTAGCAGCAAGTGGTGGACCACGATGTCCGTGTCAAGTCCGGGCATATCTTCGTATGACCAAGCAAAGACGTCACTATACTCTCTTAGCATCTCGACCAATCTCTGCTTGACATCACTCTGCAGCGCAGCCCCTATCCTTACGTTTCTGACGAGCTCTTCAGAACCCAGATTGACGATCTCGATCTCCTCCTCATGAGGCAGAATAACCTTCTCCTCTTGTTTCAACAAGCGGGCCAACTCTTCAGGAAGGTCTTCGTCTTTATCAATCTCTTCTTCGGCTTGATAGATCGGGCAATCGAAGTCGAAGTGAGCCGTAGAAGGTCCAGAGTCGATGTCATCTGTTATGTGGATCCTGCAATAACAAGGGTTAAGTTTAAAACAAGAATATGCAGGTTAGCACAAACCCCATTGCCATTTTACTGTTTTTCAAAACAAACATAAAACAGGAATAACAGAGATCACAATATTTGAATACGAAGAAAACGCCTTTGATTTATTAACAAAATGCATGTACATAATCCAACAAGGCCCTGACAATAAAACCGCTATGCCCCGGGTAGGACATAGGGTTGTACAATGATTGGAAAAAGTAAATCATTACTCTTCACTTGTCATCTGGATGATATCCTTGATGGTCCAATTGTTAAGGCCCTTGCCCGGCTTGCTTGGCTGAATCCAAGAGTCGAGATCACAATCGCTATCCCCGCTGTCTTCAGACTCCACGTTGATGCTTTCAAAAATCACTCCGCCAGTGGTAAATTGGATCGGCCCTTTACCTCGAGACGCACTGCTAGACGAAGAAGAAGCTTCAGCTTCAGGAGAATACCCCAACCCAAACTTATCCTGCTTGTTCGGTATCTCCAAAACTCGCCCCCAGCCTGGGGTAGATCCAGCTTGGACAACGGCCCGAGCTTCTTTGAACGAGGAGAGATTCATCTCTAGCTTTTCTGTGACTACAGGAGCTACTTCTTTCACTTTGACAGCCTCGAACGCTTGGCAAAGAGTTTCATGGATTTCTCCATCCATTTCAACATACTTAAAGGATGACAAATGGCTCACCATTATGTCCTCCTCGCCGCTAACGGTTACGATGCTTCCTCCGACAACATATTTGAGCTTTTGGTGCAACGTGGAGGTCACGGCACCCGCAGCATGGATCCATGGCCGGCCCAAGAGGCAACTGTAGGCAGGCATGATGTCCATAATATAGAAGACCGTGTCGAACGTTTCTGGACCGACTTGGACCGGCAGGGTCACCTCCCCGAAAACGTGGCGTTTAGTCCCGTCGAACGCTTTCACAACCAGATCACTCGGTGTGCAGACCACTCCACGAGTATCCAGCTTCATTAATGCCTTCTTCGGAAGAACATTAAGTTACTGTCGCACCTCGAAAAATTCATTTCGAACATACGACCCTCGCGCGAAAGGCGCGAAAATGCGGTTCGACAGAGTCGCCACCGAACTTTATTTTTCCCGAATGAACGGGAGAGGAAAATATCGAGAAAACCTCATAAACGCGGAAGGAACACGACCGTCGCAGCCATATTCCTGGGTTCGGGAGTCGGTTACGCGAGGGGAAGGTATTAGCACCCCTCACGTCCGTCGTACTCGACGGGAACCTCTTAATTCGAGTTAATGGGTGTTAGCTAAACTTAATTCTTCTCTTCTCGCTATTAAATGCTAAAGGATACTATAAAGGGATAAAGACACTAGGGGAAAGGGGATGGTTAGAGGATAGGGTGCTCGCCAAGGATTGGGGCCCTTGTGCCTACGTATGCTCATTCAGACGAGAATGAGAAATCAGAGCGTTGTAGTTCGACTACGGGGAAGGATGGGGGGAATGGAAGATGGAGGGGATTGTGCTCGCCAAGATCATCGCAATCTTGTGCCTACGTATCTTACATTCAAGAATGAATGAAGAATTAGAGCATTCGTAGTTCGTGGTTACGACCACGAAAGAAACGAGTTTGAATTGGATTTGAAGTGGGTACGGATGACGATTACTTGAAGTTTAAGAAAGACTTCTCGGACCCAAGTAATCGGGAAAGTGAACCAAAGACTTGTAACTCTCTCTTTTTCATCTTGAAGATAAGGTTGTGTTTGAAAGGGTGAAGTTGAAATGATGACGATTAATTGAAGCTTAAGAAAGACTTCTCAAACTCCAATAATCGGGAGAACGGACCAAAGACTTGGTACACTTTCTTTTTCATCGCAAAAGAGGGCTGTCTGAATTTGAAATGGTGTATAAAAGGATGAGATTGGTCGGATGACGACTACTTGAAGCTTTAGAAAGGCTCCTCGGATCCAAGTAGTCGGGAGAGCGAACCAAAGACTTGGGACACTCTCTTTTTCATCGTAAAAGAAGTTGTTTGAAAGGTGAGTGACATGATGGGTAATTGGAGATGGTTGAGTATTATCGAGTTTGTTAATTTAAAGGCGTCAATTGCTCACACACGAATAAGATAACTCGCATATAAACAACGAAAAGCAGGATTAAAGACTTGAACCTACTCTTTACACTTTGCAAAGTATTAAATAGTTGTTAATTGATTGATAGTTTGTTTCAAAATTCCTCTTGACGTTGGATCAAGGGTTTGACTCATTATCGCGTGCAAAGCGTGTTGAAAATGAAATTGTTTGAAAAAAGAGACCGACTTGACTTACGCATCAAGGGTCGAGTTGTAATAGGTTGATGGCGAATGCGTACGAGCACTCGACTTACAAGGGTGTTTGAAAATGGCTCGATGGTGAATCGAGAATTAGTTTGAAAATAGTTTGAATCCGCTCTAGTCCCTATGGGTGCTCCTAGGAGATAAACTAATGATCAAAGAAATGCGAAACATACATCGGAATGGGAGAGGGATACATGTAAGTTACACGGGATTGCACGAAATAAAGGGGTCTCATTGTCAGGTAGCCCAAGAGAAAGCCGTGTGTGTGCATTTGTGTCCTAAACTACGCCTTGAGCAAAGTCGGGCACGACTTAAAATCGAGATACCTGCAAATAACCAATGATACAACAGTCCACCAATTTGGCTTTTAGGAGTTTCGATAATTTATTTGGTATTTTCGAATATGGGTGAATAAGAATGAATAAATATGATATGATAATAATAATATGAATAAATAATATGACAATAATATAGTAAGATAGTATAACAATAATATCCACAATAATAATTTGACGGGAATTAAATTTAATGGTTAGTGAATCGAATCGGGACACAAAAGAATGGATCTCGTCTTAATCGCAAACATAATGCCGATTAATCGAAGGTAGCCTATCACGATCCCAAAGTACGGAAAATGACCCCAATGGTTATCCACCATAGATTTGAAATCGAGAAGGTTATCAACTTCGATACGTGACGCTTATGAATAAAAGACTTTCATCGATCCAATAATCGAAATAAAATCGGAGAGAAAAAAGGTGGTCTCGGATCCTTTGTTTCACGTCAATATTTTGACGGCTAAACGGCGGAAACTTCGTCATCGACCATAAAACACGATAAAAAATGGATAAAAATAAAATACGATTGAAAGTATAACAAAATTCATTTACCAAATAATTTTTAAATGGTGCTACTAGCATCATTATTAAAATGAAACAAATGTACATAAAAGAATTGAAGCTCTTAACAAAATTTATTTAAGAAAAACAAATTTGAAAAAAAAACTTTATATAAGACTTTTTTTTAAAAGAAAATGTCAAAGAAAAAAGGGGGAGTACGTTGGGTTGTATGTATGGTGTGTAGGCTGAAGCTCAATGGGCTTCAAAAAACCCAATCTCCTCACAATGCAGCAAACAAACAAAAAAATAAATTAAAAAAAGAAAAAAGAAAAAAACGAGCCACACAGATCATTCGGAGGGTGGACACGAGCTTGAACGGGTTCATCCAAAACCAATCAATCTGCAAGTTTTCTTTGAGAATCAAGCAGAAATCAAACCACAAGCTCCCATTAGCCATGGATGAACAGAAGAAAATCGAAACACGGACATCAAGTTTGAAAAAAAAGGGTTCAATATCGACGGTAGTGTTCATCTCAATCCGACCTTCTTTTGTTTTCACGTCAATCCTTTTGTTTTCTCCGATTTATTTCCTTTCTTTCTAATCTTCGTCTAATCCATTTTAGGTTTCAAAATTTTGAAGTCGTTTGATTTGAAGGTGATACGGGTGTTTCGTTGCGACTGTTTACGGATTTATGAGATTTGAAGACAAATTGGGTTGCTGTTCGATTTTGTGTTTGTTTTGAGAATGAGGGTTTGAACAGGGTCAAATTTGGGGCTTTGTGGGTTTTGATATTTGAAGAAGAAAGTGGAGCGATTACGGCTGGGTTTACGAGTGTTTGAGTTTGGAAGTGAGAAATTGATGAATTGCAAAAATGTTGGTTGAAATATGGAAGGGTGAGGGTTCTGTTGTGGGAGAGATTAGAGGAGAGTAGGGAGTGAAGTTCATGGAAGTTTATGGTTGGGTTCTGCTATAGTTCACAACAGAGAGAACAAGGTCGATGAAAAGTGGCAATGAAGAAGCATACGAGGTGGTGTTACTGATTTGTTTCTGTTTTATGAGTTGAAGGGAGGAAGTTATGGTTTGATGATGATGAAGTTGGTCAAGTGGTTTGAAGACAATGGTGGTCTTGTGTGAGTGTTGTGTTGAGCAGAGTTTTTATGTTGTAATAAGATTGCAGGAAGGAAGAAGCAGTAGGAGAGTGTTGTTTTGTTGAAGCAAAAATGAAGGTGAGTGTGTTATGGTGATATTTCGACTAAAAAAAAGACAGTTGGAGGAAGACCTTTTTGAAGTTGATGAGATGTTGTTGGTTTTATCCCTGATAGTTTGATGATGATAGAGATTTTGAAGTTGAGGTTATCATATTTTGTCCTCCCAAATTTAAGGCTGTTGTTGAGTTATAAAGATTCATGAGAGGGTTCCCACTTGTTGTCTGTAAGTGGTTTTGTGGAACCGGTTTTGTGCGGTTTTTTTTGGTTCTGGACTGGTGTTAGGCTTCAACTGATTTGTAGCAGGTTTTTTCTTTTGGCTGTTTGTGCAGGATAGGATGTCTGGCGTGGGGGAATTAAAGCATAGCAGAGTGTTGCTTTATGCTGTACCTTGTTGCAGGTTTGGCTTGGAGTGGCTTTGGTGCAGGTATTGTCTGTAGCAGGCTGGTGTGTGGAGTGTAGCAGGGACGGTTTGCAGCAGGTGTGTGGGCTGGCTGTTTTGTTTTGCAGTTGAAATTGAAATTCAATTGTGGTTTATGGTAAAGGTTACAAGTCTGCTGGTTTGTATTCATGATATAGTTTTCTTATGTATTTTTGTAGGTTATATTGGTTGTGGCTTTGCACGACATTGTGAACATTGCGGTTTTATTGGTGTGTGAATGGTTTGTTTTGAAGCTGTGGCAACGGCGTGAGTGTCGTAACAATTTGTTGAGTTTTGTGAATCACCCTATTTTCATAAATCTTTTCATTTTTGACAGGTAGCTAACGCAAGGAGCTCGTGAGCGGTGTTTTTTCTATGTTGCAAATTCAAGTCGGGGTTACGGCGCGTGTATCGTAGTGAGTGGCAGCTTGGTGACTTTTGTTGGCTTCAAAGACATGAGGTGAAGGTTGCTACCGTGCATATTAAGCTTGGACGAGAAATGCGAGGCGCACGGTTGGAAAACCACATGAGCTTTAAATAAATATTTTGTATAATTTGGGTTGTTGAAACCAATAGAACCATCATGATATTTGAAATGATCACGTGTAAAAAAGCACATTCTTAAACAACAGGTTTTCGTTTTGGACAAACTGATTGTTCAACAAATTCTTTAATGAGCCCATTCCTTGCTTCATGCGTAATTCCATGACATTGGCTCCTCATTTTGTCCTCCACACATGATAGAATAAAACAAGTGGCTTCATACTTGTCTTAGAAATATTTGATTTGAAGTTTGAAATAGTCTAATAAGGTAAGTGTGATCATGCTAGGAGCCTTTAAAATGAATTGAAATTCATCTTTAAACCAACTACCCTTAACAAATGGCTCTCTTGTTCATAATCCGAAGTTGACAAATCAATAAATCCGACCTTGTTAATAACTTGACATAGCTAAACAACACAACTTTCGATCAACTTGAAATGTGATTTAAAAAAAAACTTGAAACCAAACACTCATGTTTTGTCCATACTGCCAAGAAATAAGGGCAATGCTTTCTTTCACCTCTTCTTATGTTCAACACGTTAGCAATAACCTTGAGAAGCATCATGGAGCAATGAAAAATAAATGAGAGGGTAGGACAAAATTAGGGTATAACAGTGACGAACCTGTGTCCACCAGCACGTGCGACATGATCGTGCCCCTACACTCTATCGAGATGTGCAGGGCGCTATTGTGATTCTTCCCTTTTGGTGTCAGCTCCAAGTCTGTGAAACCTAGCCCATTGCCAGCATTAACGTGGGCTACCACCTCTTCTAGCTGATTCACCGATATCTCCTGCGGTACGTAGGCAGCGTTCCGCACCTTCAGCAGCGCATTGCGGTGTGCTTCAAAACACAGCAACAAGTTGAGAATGGAAATCTTCGAGGGCGTCTGATGGAGATGGTCTACAATCTTGTAGTCGCTCTTTCTGATCAACCGCATAAACTCCTCGGCATCTTTGACAAGCAAATCTGTTTCTGCCCCACACGGGACCTCTTCGACGACTTTGCTTTTTCCTTTATCGGCCGCATCAGCTCTGATCGCTTTATCTGCTACGACCTCTGGCGGTGCAAATACTCTTCCACTGCGAGTAATACCACTGATTCCTGCGAGGTTCTCCACAGTCGACCCATACGGCTCTAGCTCCAACTTCTGACCGTTGCAATAGACTTCAGCCCCATAATGCCATGGAACGGTGTTAGTTCTCTCGAATGGTATCGGCCCAGCTTTGGTAATAGTGATTGTAGGCGGTCTGGGCGCAGAAATGGTTATTGGTCGGCGAGGGATGGTGATGGTGGCGACTTCATCGGCCTGCTTCAACACTACTTCTCCCGATACACTTTCAGCCCTCCGGCTAAACTGCAGAATCCTCTCAGTCATCAGACTTTGAATTCCTTCAACCAGCTGCTCACATCCATCAGAATGTGTAGCACAGTCCATGCATAGTTCTCCGCATCCTGGAAAGAACCCTTTCTTCAACAACTTAGATTTAACGAAGCTAAGCGGCGTCTTTAAGTCTCTGATATCAGTCAACAGATCTGTACTCTCTTCTTCAATAATGGCGTTCACTCCGCCTCCCCTATGATTCGGCATAGGATTCTTCGTGACATTGGGCACATTATTGGAGAAGTTAATGATCTTGGCATCTACCAGGTCCTGCACCTTGTGCTTGAAGGCTTTGCAGTTCTCGATTGTGTGGCCTGGTGCCCCTGAATGAAAATCGCAAGTGGCATTTGCGTCGTACCCTGGTGGAGGTGCCCCTGTCAAGGGAGCCATCATCCTCTTTTGGACCAACTGAAGCTGAAGCAAGGTCTGCAAGAGCTGGGCATACGACATGGGCGGTGCTTCGAAGTGACGGTTTGCCAAAGGTGCCCGATTCTGGTACTTTCTATATCCCTGCTGATTAGGTTGCTGCTGCTGCGGGGCTGCTGGGATATTTATACTGGCTATCTGCTGCTGAGGGCCCTTGCCCTTTCTTCGAGCATTGGTCACAGCGCTCGTCTCTCCTTCTCGCCTTTTACCAGCATAAGGTTTCTTTCCACCTCCTCCAGCTGAGGATGATTCACCTTGAATTTTCCCGATCTTGATTCCATTCTCGACGTGCTCGCCCATGATAATGAGAGCTGAGAACGTCCCAGACATACTGCTGACTAACTTTTCATAGTAAACCCCCGGGAGGGTAGCTACAAACATCTGCACGAGCTCGCGTTCAACCATCGGCGGCTGAACCCGGGCTGCCAACTCACGCCACCGCTGGGCGTACTCCTTAAATCCTTCATTATTCCTCTGCGACAGGTTCTGGAGCTGGACTCGGTTCGGGGCCAAGTCACTGTTGTACTGGTAATGGTGGACAAATGCTTCAGCGAGGTCCTTCCATGTGCGCACGCTAGTGGGCTCCAGGCCCATGTACCACTCGAGGGATGGCCCGGAAAGACTGTCCTGGAAGAAGTGCATCAGCAACTTCTCGTCTTCGGAATAGGCAGACATCTTCCTGTAGTACGATCTAAGGTGGACGCGAGGGCAAGTGGTGCCCTTATATTTCTCAAAGTCAGGCACCCTGAACTTAGGAGGTACCTTGAAATCAGCAATTAATCCCAGCTTGGACATATCAACGCCCAAAGTATTCTGATTCTCAATATCTCTCATTTTATCTTCAAGTGCTTTGAATCTGAGCCGCGCTTCAGCATTCAGCTCCCCTTCAGCACCTCTTTGAGAGAACACATCATCCTGATGATCCTCAAGCCATGGTTGAGGCACCAACAGATTCCCGTCGCCTGCATTGCCGTTGCCCGACCCGATGTTGACATTAGCTCCCAGACTCCCATTGTCGACGCCCGTCGTATTGAGTCCAATATTGGCCATCACATTGCCATTAGCACTGCCATTGCCCCAGGCCACGGGGACACCATTCTGCGGAGTATCAACTGGTGGAGGAGTAGGCACAGCCCCGCCATGGAGTATACCGTTGCTATCAACCCTGGAGATCAAAGGCTGGACCAAAGTTCTGAGCTGGTCCTGACCATTGGCGACCACTTTCATGAGTTCCATGAAGCGATCCATCCTCTCGCGGAGCTCTTGAACATCTGTTTGCACTTGATCCATGATCCTGGTCTGATTAGCTCTAGTCGGATAACGGTGAATTAGTCTCTGATCAATCCTGGAACCACCGGAAACAGCCTGGGACCTGTAAACCTGAAAAACCTGTAAACACTAAAGGGTTAGGAAGAACAACAAAATGCTCGTCATGCAAATGCTTCATGCAAATGCATGCGTGTGTCTGTGTGTTTGGGAGATCTCCCCCGATCCTAGTGCCTAAGTGCCAGTGTTGATAATAATAATAAGAAGAAGTCCGAGTCCAATCATGGAAACATCAATCTCATATATAAAGAAAGCCTATCAAGGCAGTACATAGCATCAGCGAGTACGAGACGAATCAACAGCGTGACCTCAGCCAACAAGCCTGGTGATGGTCAGCACACAACAATGATCAACACAAAAGGAATACAAATAGTCAAGTACGGCCACAGGCGCGATACTCTTCTAACAACTCCTTCGTCTCTGGATGATCTGGCAGAGTGAGCAACCCCTCGACGAGCAATTCCCTCTGCACAATGGTATACTGAAGTCCCTCGACTGAACTTTCCCATGCTCCTTCGCCAAAGCAATCTTCTAACTTCCGCTTTTTGGACTCAAACGTCAGCTTGCGCTCCTTCAGGTTAGCAAAAGCTTTGTTGAGCTGGCCTTCGGCGGCGTATCTGCGGGCGGTTTCCTCATCAAACCTCTTTTCACTGTCCTTCACCTGGGCTTCCAGCTTGGAGATCTGCAGCATCAGCTTATCCTCTCGCTCCTTCCTGGTGGCCAGGGAAGCCTTCCAGTGCTGGTTGAACTTGGATATCCTCCGATATGCCTCGTCCAAGTGCTGCTTCTTCGTAGCTAGTACGTCGTTGACAGCTTTGAAGTCTCGACCCATGCGTTCACGCTCGGCTATCTGCTTAGTCAGGTCTGTACCTAGCTGGTTCACCAGCTCTGTCTGCCTTTTGAAAGAATGAACGGCTTCGTTCCTCTCACTTCGGAGCTGAGCTAATTCCTTCTCCAGTTCTTCGTTCGCCCGCTTCAATTCATCCCGCTCAGCTAACACCTGATTATGCTGTTGAATGGGCACAGTAGTAGGCTCTTCGATCATTGGAGGGCTTTCTGGCTTGGCATGAGGAAACGACATCCCTATAGCATTTACTCTGGCTCTGATCCAAGTCAAATATGGAGGGTAGGCTTGATTGTTGCTTTTTCCCAACACTGGCTTTCCTCGCTTACTGATACCATTCCACGCGCGCTGAAGCTTGGACAACAGATCCCCCTCTAGAGTACCCGTGAGGTACAGAGATTCCTGTACCTCTTCATCCTTCGACGGAGTTCTTAGAGCATACGCGAACTGGCGGACCAACAACGACGGATTGTAGTTTATACAGCCCTTCCTACCTATCAAAGGCACGTTAGGAAACCCGCTGCAACTGAAGATCACCTCAGTACCCAACCTATCTCTGTCGAACCAGTCAATATCCTCTACAGATAAACTCATCAGACGCTCAGGCCACTCAGCCGTGGCTGCAGACGAGACAAAAGGGCCCCTCTTGGGCAGATGGCTATCAAGCCATTTGTACAACAAGGGTACGCAACACGAGACATTCTTCCCCCTCCTGTTCTCGTTTTTGTAGTGGACTGAATGATAGACATCTCCTATCAAGGTAGGGATTGGATTCCCTGAAGCAAAGATGTGAAACACATCAAAGTCTACAAAATCGGGCATATTAGGGAACAGGATGATGCCATATATGCCTAGAGCGAGGATGGCATTGAACGCGACCCAACATCCGTCCTTGGCACACTGCTGAGCTTTACCCACTAGAAACTGCAAGGAGAACCCAGGAACCTTGTTCCAACTAGTCAATACTAACTCAGAGGCGTCCAGGTGAAGTGAAGGAGCTAAACCAGCCAGATCAGGCTCAGCATCCATGTGAACAAAAGGCATCTGCCTCTTGATAGGTACGCCTAGCAAATCAGCATACTCTTCCAGTGTAGGTGCAAGAACGAAGTCCTGAAAAGTGAAACATCTCAACGGAGGGTCGTAGAACTGCAGCAGAGCGTGCAACCCATTCAACTCGAACACAGAAGGCTTATGAACCAAACTGAGCAACCTGCCGTAAGATTTCCTGAACTCATCCCTCACAGAATCATCTTCTAGAGCTATCAAACCAGTCAACTTAACCACATCGGGGACAGGGAACTTGTAAGCCACGGTCTTCCTCAGAGAGCCCATAACAATACAATAGGAGGCAAGAAATCCTGGATCGGGGAAAACGGTACCTGCAACAGAGACACACGTTAATGAAATGCAAATGAATATGCAAACTAATGCAAAATGCAATCATGCAATAAGAGGTCAAGGCAACTGGTGCTGTGAAGATTCTGTATCAACAACCACAACCACTGATAAGAAGAAAACCCCGGTGTAAGACCACAAATCTTATCTGTCAAGAACAACCATCTGATAGGACCATATTCACAGGATCATAATTCTGCTTTGTCAAGAACAAATGTCTGATAATAAGGACCTCAGATGTAGGATCAAGAAATATCTGCTGATGAGGTCTTCAGACCCCAAATCAAAAATCTGCTCTACCAAGAACAAACATACAGCTGCTGATGAGATCTTCAGATCCCACTCAATGACCTGCTCTATCAAGAACAAACAACATCTGCTGATGAGATCTTCAGACCCCAATCAAAAATCTGCTCTATCAAGAACAAACAACATCTGCTGATGAGATCTTCAGACCCCAATCAAAAATCTGCTCTATCAAGAACAAACAACATCTGATGATGAGATCTTCAGACCCCAAAAATCTGCTCTATCAAGAACAAACAACTGATGACAATACTCTGCTCTATCAAGAACAGCCATACACCTGATGATAAGATACTCTGATCAAAACCTGCTCTATCAAGAACAGACATACACCTGATGATAAGATCCTCTGATCAAAACCTGCTCTATCAAGAACAGACAAATCTGCAACTGAGAAACCCCGATACCAACAAAACTGATTCACTGTCAAGAAAACCAGGTAGTCTGAAGGTCATGGTTTCCTGCAATAAACCCAACCCTACTCACATGTATGGACCTAAACTGACTCAAGTTTGGCATTCTATGTGTTCATCAGCGTCACAGACATTCAAGAGGGGTGATACGATACCCAGAAGGTGTGGCATCACCAGCTCATGAAGCGGCCTCACTCGGTTGAATCACAAATGATCGGTCCCCAGAGTCGACAATCCACCAAACCAGCAACCGTCTCAACCCAAAGGGTTGAAAGAGAAGCCAACCGGATGAACCTCGTTTGAGCGTGGATTTCATGAGATACTAGTGCCTGCAAAGCAAGCACGCGCCCACTAATTTCCACTCTAAGTCTATAGTGCACTCAAGCCTGGGTCTGGCTTCTCACTCATCAGAACTCCCATCCCACAACAGCACAGATAATCATATTATACTAAAAATAAAATGCGGGAAATAAAGTGCGAGAAGTAAAATGCGATAAATAAACGCAACCCAACAAGTAAACATACAAGCATTAGGATTGACTCTCGCAGGGAACCGTTGGAGTCCCCAGCAGAGTCGCCAGCTGTCGCTTGCGCGTAAATAAGGTGCCGGCACAACAGAAGAGTCGCCATCTTTCGTTATTTATCCATCAGAGCGGGAAAGGAAACGATCAGAAAAACCTTACGAAAAAGGGTAAGACAAGGTCGTCGCAACCATTGTCTGGATTCGGGAGTCGGTTACGCAAGGGGAAGGTATTAGCACCCCTCACGTCCGTCGTACTCGACGGGATCCTCGCTTGTTGTGTTTACTTGGACGGGTTGGTTTTATTCTATCTACCTATCAAGGCTGGCTTAAAAAGAAAAGAAAAATGACTCGGCAAAGCGTCGCACTTTATGCCTACGTATTCTCATCAGAGAATGAGAAATCAGAGTCAACGTAGTTCGACCTACGACGGGTTATGGGGGAAGGTAGCTCGCCAAGACATCGCCATCTTGTGCCTACGTACTCTCAATAGGTATGAGAGATCAAAGCTCACGTAGTTCGGGAAACTACGGTTTATTTCCTATCTTTTACGAAAGAAGCGTTTTTTATTGTGTTTGCGATTTCAATCGCATTAGAGACTATGACCTGAGAGTGAATGCGTCGCATGTCACCCAAAGGGTGCCATACTAAACATCCAGACTGTGGAAAAGAAACTCTCCCACAATCCTTTCTCAGATAGCTTAAGGCTCGTAACATACGAAAGAAATCATTCATGATTACTGTATCTTAAACTGTTTTGAGATGAGAAGAGAATAGGCCCAACTGGGAGGGAGACTATCAAGTCCTACTGTTGTCATGCCATGGATTCAACCTATGGTCAAGGTTTGAACAGGGAACTCCTAGAAGTTATCATGCATAGGTTTCAACCTAAAGTTCTATCATCAATTCCTTATCAAAGGAAATGAGAGTCCTAAGGGATCATGTCAATGATACACCAAGACAGACAAAGCATCAGCTTAACCGGTAAAATGCATGCAATGCAAGTGAGGGAGGAAATGTGTGTGGGGCTTCAGCCTCCACAAGCTCATCTCAACCTCAAGCCAGAATGGATAACAGTAATCATACTGAAATATAAACAACATGCTATCAAGCAATAATAGTAAACTGCAATCATACAGATAAAATGAAATAAAATGCCATCAGGCAAACAAACCACATGGGCAAGGGAGCTGGGCTCTACCGAATACCCGCAAGCAAACCCACACAGTAACAGTACAAGCAGAGGGAGCAACTCAACCTCTAGCGCAATCATGCTCCTAGATTCTACTTATTCTAGATATGAACTTATTCTAATGCATCAAGCAAGTCAAGCAAAACACATCAATACAACAAAGAAAAAGAAGAAAGCAGACCAACTTCTCTCAACTTCAAGCTTCAGCTCTTCCAACAGCAACTCAGTCTTCAGACTTCCAACTACTCTTGACAAATATCAATTTGTTTTTCCAGGTTTCAACCCTTCAACATAAGTTTCAACTTATGTTCTCCCTTAAGCTTCAGCTTCTTGATCAGCTCCACCTTCAGGCTTCACCTAATCTTCAGGGGTCTTCAAGTATCAACTTGCTCTTGTTGCTCTTCAAGCTTCAGCTGGAATGGCAATACTCAAGGATTCATCCTCTTAAACACTCTTCAATGAAGTATTCATCTTCACACTCAAGCTCTACATCTCTCAAGATAATCAAACCAGAGGAAATCACTTACTGGACAAGCTGGGGATATTGAACTGCTTATTGACCACCAAAGGTGACCTATAAGGGTTCAACATCAAAGGAATAGTTCCCTCAAAAGTTCTACTTCCTAGGTACATCACTTATCCCTCCAAAGGAGAGAGGTGTATACCATGGAAGGACTTTGAATCATAGGGAGGAATGGAGGTGAAAGATACCATCCATGTTTAAGAAAGAAGCTAACTAGGTATAAACTCTTCCTAATCCCTAACCCTAAGACAATCAACAAAACAAATAAGATCAAGCTCTCAAGCTCCTCAATCATCTTCAAGTCTTCTACTATGCTCCTCAATGCTCCTCAGAACAATACCAAGCTCTCCAAGCCCACAAAGCAAAGCAAACAAAAATACAAGCCCACAAAGCAAAGTAAACAAAAATACAAGCCCACAAGGGCAACACAAACAATCATCAATTACTAAAATCATCTAAAAATAGTATACTACTATATTAAATCCTAATATAATTTCTAATGGATCTTACATACCTACCCTTAATTCCCTATATGTCCCATAGTCTAATTTGTCCTAAAAACCCAAACTTCTAATGTTATTGTGGACCTATGTTGAAGTTTGACCTAATTCTACACAACCTAATGTCATCTAATCAAAACTAACCTAAAATTTATCACAAAATTATGGAATAAATCCAGGGGGAAGCTAAAGCATATATCTAACTATCCTAAAAAGAATGGCCTAAAAATGTTAAGGGAACTACCTAAACAAAATTCTACAAATTCAAGGATCAACATAAAAGCAATAAAAAGCAATTAAAATGAAAAATACACAAAAAATATTAAAAATGCATGAAAGGAAAATATTTTTATTCGATAATTTTCTAGACATGAATATGAAATGGGAGCCAAAATTCCCATTAAAAATCATTATTTTTCCATTTATTATGATTTTTCCAAGATTGAAAGAAAATGGAGAAAAATAAAATGAAATATGAAGGGATGGGGTGCAGCTAGCAAGGCAATGCAGTTCAATTCACGCGTGGGCCCAGACTGGGGGTACAAAAAGCAAGTGCACTAGGCCCATCATTAATCAGAAATTAAACCAAAAAACATAAAGAAAAAGAAAAAACCACGGTGCAAATAGAAGAGAAAAACAGTTCGAAATTGAGTGGGCCTCGCGTGTGGGGTGTGGATATCACAAGATCACTTAAGCCCATGACCAAACTTAAATGGAACGCTGCGTTTCATGCTTCTCAGATTTCCCTCTCAAATGAAATTAAATCGTGGCCCTCAGATCCAATTCTCAGTCAACCAGTCTTGCTTGATCTAATGGCTGGGAGGTTGTCTTCTTCCTCCAGCTAGGGTTCTTGGAACCACCATGGAAATGCAGAACATGAAGCTTCATCTTCCTCCCACACGAACTCCATCAATACCCCACCAAATGCAGCAGTTAAAAACCCTAGATTACTCCAAATTTCATCAGGAATCTAGCCATGGCATCAGAATTTATTGAAACCCTCTCAAACCTAGAACCCGATAGCAACTTCCAATAATTGATAAAGAACCAATCTTAACAATTCTCAAAATTAAATGTCCTAATCTCATCCTCATGCTTCCCTGAACATTTCTTGCTATTGAACTAAGCTTATCTCTCAATATTCAGCAAGATACAAGGTCAAACAGAAATGGTGTCCACTATCCAATCTTCACCAATTCTCTTCAAACTCTCCAAAATCCATCTCTTATTGGTCTCTAACATTTCTACACTAACAAATTAACCTAATTATGCCTAGAACATGGTGTAGGGAAGAATTTGCAAACCTGGTTAATCTTGATGAACAGATGATGAAATCCACCAATTCAGACCTTGAAACTCTTCAGAAAGTTTTCCTAGATGCCAATCTTGCTACTATTTGCAACAATTTTGATGGAGGAAGCCTCAATCTCAGAATTCAATTCTGACTTGCCACCTTGAAATTTCAATCACCAACTCTTCAATTCACCATGGATTTGATCTCAATTCAATCTGCACAGCTTCACTATGATGTATGAAATGTGTTTGGATGGAAAGAATGAATGGAAATGAAGAAGAATGAAGAAATGAAACTTGACTTGCAATGGAAGATTCTTGATCTCACTCTCTCTTCTCTGCACCAATTCTCACCAACCTTGCATCTGAGCAAGTTATACATGTTATATAGAGTGGTTTAGAATCATCTAGAACCATCTAGGATCATCCAATGAGTATTTGAACTTCTCATGTCATGACATTTTGATTTCAATTCTCCTTATGTGCTATCTCATGCCAAGCTTCTTGTAACCTTTGTAACTGACTTGAAATTCTCCCCACATGAGATTTATGATGAGTTACAATGCATAACCAACTTGCTTATTGAGTTTTGCTTTGGTACCTTAATATGCAAGTAAGCCTTTTCCAAAGCAGCCCTATGATCTAAGCCTCAAATCAAAATTGTGGCTGAACCATTGTTCTTAGAATGTCATTTGGAGTCAAAATGATCTATTACATGACATGGTTTGGATTTATAGCTTGTGATTTCCAATTTTCAATTTCACCTTAATTAACTTATGCCTCCATTTTAGGCCATTTTTATCACTTTTTGATACAAGCCTTTTCAACATCTCATGACCTCCTTACTAGCCTTAAAACATCATTCTAAGCAAGTTTAATGTTGAATATTTTTCCATTTGAAGCTTGGAAGTAGGAGATATGGCCTTATGCTTGAAATGACCTATAACCTCCAAATGACCAAAATGCCCTTGACTTGTCAAAGCCATAAGTTGAGTTCTACAAATCCTATCAAGGACTTATAGTACTCTCTAGAAAGCTAATAAGATTCTATACAACATTCATGTTGACCAAGAATCCATAGGAATCATCCTACTAGGGAAAAAGTTGGATGCAAGTTGGGTGACTTTCAAGGACCCAGATTCACATACCTCAGATGACCTGTAATTTGTCAAAGCCATAACTTGAACTCTACAAATCCTATAAAGGACTTATAGTACTCAAATTAAAGCTAAGAACAAGCTCTACAACATTCATGTTGTAGGGAAGATGAGATGACAATCACATCTTGAGCTAAACTGCCTTGAAGATAGGGATCAAACTGGGGATTTTACACTGTCAAGCCTTAGAAACCCTAGCTTGAAACTTCTCAAACTTCTCAATCATGATGAGTTGGTCTAGGAATAATCCTTATAATACTTCAATTCCTCAATCCATGATCACATGGCTCTTGGATTAGGTCTCAACCCTCTCCAAATCATCAGTTGACCTAGGGTTGGCCCAGTCAAACCCTAATTCCACCACTCATGGTTGAATCTTCTGAATTCTTGTACAATGACCTCTCTAGGCTTCATGATGGCTTTCAAGACATCTCATAAACTTTCTCAAAGCTTCAAGTCCATCCTCATAGTCTCAGAATCATCTGAGGAGCTCCCACAACTCTCAAGTTATGAGGCACACAACCTTGGTTTCAACCAATCTCTCTGAGGATCTCTTGAGTTTTCTGACAAAGGTATCAACCTTCAAACACTTGAATAACCTTCTTGGCTAGCTTCAAAGTCTCATATAACTCTTGATGGGTAAATAAATGTTGGTCAAATTTTAGGGTGCAACAAGGAGTACACAACATTAAAATGGCCTTCAATTCTTCTCATTCAAGAAGAGAGAAACTTTGAACGGGAAATCATGCGAGCTGCTTCACCTTGCGGCACATCTCTTCAATCGATAAGCCACGAAATAATTGCTTCAGGACCTTGTCCACTGTACATTCCGCAGATTAGACACCAATTAAGCTCTTAGAATGGTCGCACCAGCAACATAACAGATTTACAAACAGCTTGACCAATCACCAGAGGCACGAAAGGAGATCGTCGGCAAACTTAAACCACCTGCAACAATGAGGATTACTTGGCCTTTAACAATACTTCCAACTATTACAATATGCACCCATCTAAATCCTAAATCAACGAGTCAAAGTGTAAAACAATCAAAGACTTGTTTGCTTCCAATATATCCAGATGAGTCTGCTTCGTAAGACATCAGAATTATGATCCTAAGAAGCTGCTAGCTCAGTCCCAGCCGCCGGTTTCACAATCATCAACTGCAACCGCAATTGCGCAACAATAACAACACCAGCTGCCTTTTCAAAACCACACGATCAATACGCTGCAACATAACCAAATAGAAGGGAATCTACTTGTTTCCAGCCAATGAGTCGGAATGTCGGCAATAAACATGGATACACCCTGCTTCTATAAGACAGTTAGCTACTTCCAAATTGCGTAGCCAGAATTAGATGGTACCTGTCAAAGCCATACATCGATTAATTAGAACAACTTGCAAACCAAGCCAACACAATTAATTATGAAAAAGAAGTATAAGCTGCAGCGTGAGATCAAATATCTTCGAAATAGTTTGGCGAGAATTACCAGTGATAAATACAATGTAGTGCAAGACCCCATCGCTGTTATGCATCAAGAGCTGGCTGCACCGCCTTTCCAAGTCCGTAACTTTTCAACAACCATCAGACACCAGGACAGTTAGGAATGCCAGCTCTACTTCTTCAGTCTCCAATTAAGGCCACTTACGGTGAAGTTTCTAAAAGCTGGAACATTGCTCTTCCTGAACCAATTAATGAAAACTACCAGAAGGAAACATTACCTGCATCAGCTTCTGTTGAAAGTTTCCTGTTACGAAACACAAAAGTTTTAAAGAAAAGAGACTTTAATTCTTAGCAAACAGTTTCGATTTACACTTTCCATAAGTTATATAGTGAGGTGCGCTTACTTTGAGCCGGTCGAGCCGGGAAACTTGGCATCGAAGAATTCACACTATCAACCCCTGTTCATAGCAACACTTCTGCAAAATGAAAACAAAGTCAAATTCATTAATCACCACCCGAATATCTGAGGCTACATACTATCAGAGGATAAAGGAAGGAAATTGAGGCCGCTAAGGACTTCTCGCTAGGAAGGTCGCGGAAGAAGGGTAGTTCTTCCAACATTGGCCAAACCTCCATATAAGTTAGGAGATACTTGCCTCCCTTCCATGTTATCCTGCTACGAAGAATCACCCTCAGTAATCAACTCGTATCCTACTTTGTCAGCATGACAGACATTTACATCCAGTTCAAGCCGTCAACATATTCTGCACACGAGAATCCAGTTAGCTGCGTCACTGCAAGTATTTAAAATAGAGGAGTTAAGAATTCAATACTAAAAAACTAAGTACATGGTTATTGCAAGATTCCTCCATACAAAAATCATTATTGGCGTGAAAGGAAATACCATGTACCAACACATGTTACGCACACCAGTTTAGAACTCATATCGTAAAAGGCATTAATACCGAATTTCATGTGATTGTCGAGTCTGGTATCAACAACCTTTATTCGCATCCATAATTTGCATACGGTTTCTCAAAGCTCAGTCTCGTGTTAAACATTTCCATAATCCAACATTGCTCTAGGTCTGATCCTTATTTTGGTATCTACCTGGAAAGAAGAAATTTGAAACAACATAACAACAAACAGTGTTTTTTTTCGATAGCAAGTCATCAATGTTTTAGGAACACGTATCAGCAAACCTTCCTCAGTGAAGACATGGCCAAAACAAAGGCAATTCCACGGTTTGTTTACAACAGAGTATCAAATATTACATTTGCGGAAACAACCAATCCAACATATCCTGCAGCGTTTGCATTTGGTGACTCAATCTGTGATACAGGAAATAATAACAACCTTGCTAATTTACGAGCAGCGGGGAAATTATGCAGATGTCATACCTTGCTACAATGAGGTCCTCCGCATTGGTCCCTTGACAATTGATGGTCCTGTAAACAAAAGCAATACACATAAGGAAATTGGAAGAGTTAATGATGCCATCCAGAATTACACGCGCAATTACCGTCAGGCCTACATTGGTTGAAGCTCCTGCTCACTCGGCGTCTGCCTATAAGGATAGTGGACGGTACAAATTGGGGACAACACATTCAATCTGGAGATGAGCATTCTGTGGATGTGTCGACCTCGACATTAAACAACTCACCGCAGTAGTCAGCTTCTCTTGGCATCTAAGGCTTCAGACATGAGTAACCGCTTCGCATTCACTTTTTCCTCAAGCTTTGCCAAAACCCTTAAACCACCTGCATAATAAGAGAATCGAATCTCAGTCGTTTAGGAACTCCAATATCGGTCGAGTTGAGATGAAGATATTAGAATCCAAATCAAACATGTGCAAGAGGAGAGAAGGCTACCACAGAAGACAGGAACACACGCAAGTTGAGAAGGCCCTGCTCAACCAACGAACAAATTGAATTTGGTCCTTGTATTAGATTTGAAAGAGATTCACTCGGCCATATGCATACCGTCCACATGCATTGACCTGCAACAAACCAAAGTACTCAGAAAGTCCACAGAGCAGAGGCATTATCAGACACAAATTCAATCCAACTCCAAGTTTTTCTTTCCAGCATTAGTAGAACATGGTTATGAGATTGAGAGACCCTGCACTGAGTTGTTCTATGAAACAGGCATCTGCGAGCACAAAACAAAACAACGAAGGCTTCGATGTCCACCACATGAAATCAACAGTAAAGATAGCAGTTTGGAACCTTTTATCAAAGAAATACATTGTAATACCAGACTGTTTCTCCCCTTGACTTCGCGCCAACTTCGCCAGAATAATTCATCGTGCCCATCAATACAGTGGTTTGAGTAAATGTCACGAACAGCAAATGCGCTGCAAACAGAAGAAGGAAATAGAGTTAATTTCCTTTCCAATTTAGAAGTGACATGTCTGAACATGTTCTAATCTAAAAGGAAACAAATTAAGGCGAGAAATCAACGTATCAAATATTGCAAAACGTGACCCAACGGATTAGTCGAAAGGGGAAACTTTTTCAAGATTGGTTTTCTGTCAAAATCAAATGTATTTAATCACCATCAATTCAAAGTTTTTTTGGGAAGATTATAAAAGAGGAAGGATAGACACAATAGGGGGACGAAGATCCCAATTTGAAAAACCTAACAAAAAAAATCAAAAGAAGAAGAAGAACTTATCTCTTCTCAGATTCCGCCAGAAACCGTTTCAAACCCTCGAAGAAACACCAACACGTTATCGCGAACCCACCGCCGGAGAAGCCTTCTCGCCGTCATCTCAAATCGCCAGCTGCATTCACCCCTCAACCTCGCCGCCAAACTCTAACTGAATTCCACACAAACACATCCTACCGTAAGCTACTTTCTTAATATTGATACCTGATTGATGGATTTTGTTTGCGTACTTTTTTTTTCCAGAGTTTGTTTGAGGAGAAAGGAAATCGAAGCAGAAAAGGAGAAAGGAAAATCGAGAGAGCGAAGATAGGGAAGGAGAGGCGGCCATCAGGGAAAGGGAGAAGACGATCAAAGAGAAGAGGAAGCAATTTTGGGGGGTTGAAAGGGGAATTAGGGTTCTTGCTTTTCTCTGTTTGGTTAATCTGTAGTTTATGCTGTAATCACTCGCTAATCACACTAATCACATATAATCACCACAATACTAACTAATCATCGTTTAATCTCCCATCAACCCTAATTAAACTACAACATAATCATTAATTCATTTTATTTAAATAATTAATCAATTAATCAACCAATTCTAATCAATTTTATAAATTTAATTTATAATCAATTTTTAATCCAAACCAAACTAGTAAACTCTTTTAAATCAACCTATTAATAAATTAAGTTTTTTTTTTCTAATTAAATTAACTTTAGATCCTTTTATTTAAAATAGACTTAATAAACTTTTATAAATAATCTATTCCAATTGCCTTTTATTTAATTAGATATTAAAATATTTTAGAAATACAAATAGCCCTTTTATATTATTTTTAACAAACTAATATCATTTAAGTAATCATTTCACTTAGGTTTTTATAATTAAACTATTGTAACATTTCATTTTAAACTTAAAACTTAATTTATATTTGGCATCACCTAAATCAATTTCAATCAATAAAATCAACTTCTATTAAAACTGATAACAATATTTTCATAAAATCAACCTCAATAAATCAATCGACTAAAAAACAATTCAACCTCGTCTAAAATCAAGTCAAACAGTTAAAATCAATCAACAGCGCAAAATACAAAATCAATCGTGCACACCCACTTCACGACACAGTCACTCTCACACACACTTTAGCGCTTTCATGCGTGTGTATGGATTTACTTGTTTTTACCGTCATTTATATTTCTGCATCGCATCCGTCCAAAGGAAAAACCTACACATGAGTCAACACTTGTGTGTAGTGCACATCATTTGCATCATTCTCCCCGTGATCCTTGATCTCATTCAAGTTGATCTACTTAAGATAGATCCTACCCCATAGGAGGACCTTTTCTTTTATCTTACAACATAGAAACAAAAACAATCAACCCAATATACAATCAAGCAAATCAATACAATATTCAAACACATTAGAGAAAGATGCCAAATCATCTTAAGCGAGATAGAATCTCCACCCCACAACAATACAATCAAGCTGTAGGAACTTTGCCTTAAGAGAGATAAAGGTGTACCTCGTTGATCCCTATCCGAGTACGTAAGTCCTTTTCTTATGACGATGCAAAGACTATTTTCCTACAACTTGTGGCGGTTAAATCTCCCTTAAAATTAAGACACATCTCTTCTCCTAAAATCAATCAACCAACTACCCTAAACCCATAGGAACTTCGACCACAGTCAAAGACTTCCTCAAACCCTTTAGGGGAACTACAGATACTCTGATTCCACTCCCGTAAGGATATGTAGGCATAAGATGCGACATCTTATCGAGTATACTTAGAAATAAACCCCTAGGTCTTTTATACCTTTAAGCAGATAAACACTTAGCAATAAACAAACATAAAACAAGAGGTTCCTGTAGAGTACTACAGAAACTTAGGATGCTAGTACCTTCCCTAAGTCTAACCAACCCCCGAACCTATAACTCTCTAGCTTGCATTTGCATGGCATTGTGGGAATTTCGATCTTTATCCCTTCCTTTGGACAAATCAAAGTTCGGTTGCAAAATGAATTAAAGATTCAAACTAATCAATAGTTTGGTATCCGATTTTCACCGCGACACTAAGTTCTTGTTTTTATTTTCTTTCTATCACTCTTGTGTTTCACTTGGTTTGTTAGTTTTGTAGATTCTAGTGCATGCGAGAAAAAGCCACCGAAGAGCAATTTCAATTCGACCCCGAAATTGAAAGAACAATCCGAAGGCTTAATAGCAAGACACGAAGAAGAAAGAAACTAGCTGACGAGAGGAACCGAAGAAAAGAAGCAACAAATTCTGCACTTACTCAAATTGAAGAGGAAGTTGTAGAGACCGTTGAAGGAAGTATGGGTGACGACGCTCGTATCGAAATGTCCGCTAATAGTCCAAGGCGGACAACTCAATTTGCTCGAGGCGGAAGGAATACGGAGATGAAGACCGGAATCCTTCAACTCCTTTATGCAAATCCATTCACCAGAATGGATCATGAAGATCCGTACAACCATCTCATCAAATTTTATGAGATTGCGGGTTCTGCGGGAGTAGATGAAGCAGGTGAAGAAAACTTATTCAAGAGAATGTTTTCACACTCATTGGTGGGAAAAACAAAAGAGTGGTACCTTGATCAACCAACAAGAGTGATGACGGATTGGAATTTGTTAGAAGAAAGATTTCTAGAGAGGTATTACCCTCAATCCCGATTCATGGAAGCCAAAACGACTATTTCGGTGTTCACATAAGGAAGCAATGAGTCTCTAAACGAGGCTTGGGAAAGATTCAAATCCATATTGAGGAAATGCAAAGGTCACGGGTTTGATGATCTCACACAAATTCACATTTTTCTCAACGGACTTCAAACATCACAAAAGACACTCTTGGATGCTACCGCGGGTGGTTCTCTCATGTCAAAGAATGCGGAGGAAGCGAAAACCATTATTGATCAAATGGCACTCAATGATCGACAAAGTCAACACGACCTTAGTCCTTCACAAAGGAAAGCGGGGGTTCTTGAGTTGAATACCAACGATGCCATACTTGCTCAAAACAAGCTACTCTCTCAACAAGTGGAGCTGCTCACTCTACAAATGTCCAAACTTCCACAACTATTGAAAGAGATTCATGGAACACAAGTTAGACATCAAGTAGCAAGTTGTGAACTTTGTCAATGAGATCATCCAACCGGATTTTGTCCCCCGATTCAAGAGGAAGTAAGTTATGTCAACAATCAAGGTCAAGGTTACCAAAGATATCCTCCACAACACAACAACACTTTTCAAAGGAACAACCAAGGCTACCAACAATCAAGATTCAACAGTCAAAATTTTCAGCAACAAAGTCCATATCAAAATCCAAACACACAAAGCCAACAATCACAAGGCGGGAATTCCAAGTTAGAAGATACGCTTGCACAATTCATACAAGCCTCCATGGCAAGTCAAAAAAGCAATGAAGCAGCAATCAAGAATTTGGAAACTCAAGTAGGCCAACTTGCAAAACAATTGGTGGAACAACAAGCAAGTCCATCATTCTCCGCCAACACTCAAACCAATCCAAGGGAACATTGTAAAGCAGTTACCACAAGAAGTGGTAAAAAGGTGGCAAGCAACGTAAACGAGGAAATTACAGTGGAGGATGAGATAAATGTCACAGCTGGAAATCAAGAGGAAGAATTGTTGGAGGCTCAAAATGAAGAAGAGAAAAATTCTCCTCAGGTCGCGCCGCACCAGAGCTTCGCGCCGCGAACTGTACAAAAACAGAATCATGAAGAAGGTGTTCACAATGAGCAAAAATTGAAAAACAAAAAAGGGGATAAAAGTGTGAGTCATGTTCCAGCCCAACACTTACCTTACCCGCATGCACCATCAAGGAAGGACAATGCAAGGCATTATGCACGGTTCATGGATATACTCAAGCAACTTCAAATTAGTATTCCATTTACCGAAGCACTAGAGCAAATGCCAAAATACGCAAAGTTTTTAAAGGATATTCTTACAAAAAAGAAGAGGTATACTGAAGATGAAACAGTTCTACTTGATGCACGGTGCAGCGTAATCATTCGAAGAAATATCCCAAGGAAGGAGTCCGACCCGGGCCGAGTAGTTTTACCGGTGACCATTGGAAACACATACATTGGCAATGGTTTGATTGATCTAGGGTCCAGCATCAATCTAATTCCCTTATCTATTATCAAAAGATTGGGAAACATTGAGATGAAGTCGACGAGAATGACTCTCCAACTAGCCGATAAGTCTACCACTTCACCATATGGAGTTGTACAAGATATGCTAGTCAAGGTGGACAAGTTCTTCTTTCTGGTAGATTTTGTGGTAGTGGACATGGACGAGGACCGTGATGTCCCCTTAATTCTCGGAAGACCATCCATGAAGACAGCCCGGATGATGATTGACATCGATGATGGAATCATGAAAGTGAGGGTGCAAGATGAAGAAGTGATGTTCAATCTTTTCGAAGCCATGAAGCATCCTAAAGACAAGCACGATTCCTTCTGAATCGATGTAGAAGAGGAGGAAATCATTGAAGTTGCAAATCAAGTCCATCTTTCTAATTCCTTAGAAAGATCTCTTATAGGAGCTTACAATGTCTCAACCGAAGAGGAGGAAAAAGAAATTGAGGCGATTTTGAGTGATTTAGAGTTTTGTGGAGAGATTGCCTCTCATGAAGAAAAAATTGAGGCTTTGGATGAGAAGAAGAAAGTAGAAGACACAAAGCTGGAATTGAAAATGCTACCTCCACATTTGAAGTATATATTCCTTGGCGATAATTTCACCAAACCGGTGATAATTAGTAATGCTTTATCCAACCAAGAAGAGCAGAAATTGACACAAGTATTGAAAAAGAATGAAGGCGCAATTGGATGGATATTATCGGATTTAAAAGGTATTAGCCCAGCATATTGCATGCATAAGATCATGATGGAAGACAATTACAAATCTGTTGCTCAACCTCAAAGACGCCTAAATCCATCCATGAAGGAAGTGGTGAGAAAAGAAGTCGTTAAACTATTGGAAGCTGGAATGATCTATCCTATATTCGATAGTGAATGGGTGAGTCCGTTGCAAGTAGTTCCAAAGAAAGGGGGTATGACGGTTGTTCGAAATGAGAAAAATGAGCTGATTCCAACTAGGATGGTAACTGGATGGTGGATGTGCATTGACTATAGGAGATTGAATCAAGCCACAAGAAAGGACCACTTCCCACTACCTTTTATGGACCAAATGCTAGAGAGGTTAGCCGGTAAGAATTTCTACTGTTTTTTAGATGGTTATTCGGGCTACAACCAGATTTCGGTCAACCCAGAAGATCATGAAAAAACAGCCTTCACATGTCCTTTCGGCATTTTTGCTTACCGGAGAATGCCTTTTGGATTGTGTAACGCACCAACAACATTTCAAAGGTGTATGCAAGCCATCTTTTCAGACTTGATTGAAGAATGCATTGAAGTGTTCATGGATGATTTTTCCGTCTATGGTGCATCGTTCAATTTATGCTTGAAGAATCTTGATGTAGTACTAGAGAGGTGCGTAGAAACAAACTTGGTGCTGAATTGGGAGAAGTGTAATTTCATGGTAACCGAAGGGGTTGTTCTTGGGCACAAAATCTCCTCCAAAGGGCTGGAAGTTGACCGAGCAAAGGTGGAAGTAATCGAAAAATTACCACCACCAATAAATATCAAGGGGATAAGAAGCTTTCTCAGACATGCTGGATTTTATCGAAGATTCATTAAAGATTTCTCAAAAGTTGCAAAACCCTTGAGCAACTTGCTCAACAAAGGTACACAATTCCTTTTCGATGACTCTTGTTTGAAAGAGTTTCACGAGTTGAAACAAAAGCTAGTGACTGCACCCATAATCGTTGCACCTAATTGGAAACTTGATTTTGAACTTATGTGTGATGCAAGCGATTATGCGGTTGGTGCGGTTTTAGGTCAAAGAAAAGAAAATTTTTTTCATGCCATACATTATGCTAGTAAAGTTTTAAACGAAACACAAGTCAATTATGCAACAACTGAAAAAGAGTTACTAGCCATATTGTATGCCTTAGAAAAATTCAGAGCTTATTTGATCGGATCTAAAGTTGTAATTTACACAGACCATTCGGCAATCAAATATTTGCTAACCAAACCAGATTCCAAACAAAGGTTGATTCGTTAGATTCTATTATTACAAGAATTTGATTTGGAAATCCGGGATAAAAAAGGTCCCGAAAACGTGGTAGCCGATCATTTGTCCCGATTGGTGAATGTGGGAATTACAAATAAAGAAGAAGAAGTGCGGGAAGAATTTTCGGATGAAAAACTTTATGCGATTCAAGTGAGGCCATGGTTTGCCGATTTTGCTAACTATAAGGCAACTGGTTTGATACCGGGGGACCTCACTTCGAATCAAAGAAAGAAATTCTTGGCCGACACAAAATACTATGTTTGGAATGATCTATACCTGTTCAAAGTAGGTGTGGATAACATCTTAAGAAGGTGTGTGACTACTGAGGAGGCAAAGGATATCCTATGGCACTGTCACAATTCTCCGTATGAGGGTCACTATAGTGGTTTAAGAACCGCTACTAAAGTCCTCCAATCGGGATTCTATTGGCCATCCGTGTTCAAAGACGCTTATGAACTCGCCAAAAGTTGTGATAAATGCCAAAGAAGCGGAGGAATTAGTAAAAGGGATGAAATGCCTCTGACCAACATGTTGGAAGTAGAAGTTTTTGATTGTTGGGGGATTGATTTCGTTGGACCATTTCCACCTTCCTTCTCTAATGAATACATCTTGGTAGCTGTCGATTATGTGTCGAAGTGGGTGGAAGCAATTGCCTCACCCAAGGCCGATTCCAAAACCGTGATCAAGTTTTTAAAGAAAAATATATTTTTACGTTTTGGTGTGCCTAGGGTGCTAGTAAGTGACGGGGGATCACATTTTTGCAATACACCGTTGGAAAAGGTTTTAGAGCATTATGGTGTAAAGCATAAGGTAACCACCCCATACCATCCACAAGAAAATGGCCAAATGGAAGTGTCAAATAGAAAGGTCAAAAGGATCCTTGAAAAGACGGTTTCTAATTCGAGAAAAGAATGGTCCTTAAAACTAGACGAAGCCTTGTGGGCATATCGTACTGCATACAAAGCCCCCATTGGCCTCACACCTTTCCAAATGGTTTATGGGAAAACTTGCCACCTCCCAGTAGAAATGGAACATAGAGCATTATGGGCTCTCAAACTCTTAAACTTTGACCCCATTCAAGCTGGTGAGAAAAGAAAAGCGGAACTTCATGAGTTGGAAGAGTTGAGAAACAATGCTTATCACTCAAACAAGATGTACAAGGACAAAATGAAAGCATACCATGATAGGAAGGTTCGTCCCGAAGTATTTAGGGTCGGACAAATGGTGCTCCTTTTTAACTCAAGGCTTAATTTGTTCCCGGGTAAGTTGAAATCCAAGTGGTCTGGACCGTTTGTGATAAAAGAAGTGAAAGAGTACGGAGCCATCGTGATTGAAGATCCCAAATCCCAAGAAAGTTGGACTGTAAATGGGCAGAGATTGAAAGTCTATCACGGTGGAGAAATAAATAAAGAGGTTTGTGTCATTTCACTCACCGAACCATGAAGAAATCACTTGATCGTCGAGCTTGAACGACGTTAAATAAAGCGCTCGTTGGGAGGCAACCCAACCGCTGTAAGTTTCTTTCATTCTTATGATTAAATAGCAATGTAGCAAGTTGCAGGATACAAGAGATAGCAGCCCAGTCTCTAATTTTCAAATTTGACAAAATCCTGGCCAGTTCGCGCCGTGAAGGTTGCTTACGCCGCGAACTAAGGAAAAGTGGACATTCTGATTTTGATTGTTCACGCCGCGAACAAGGGTTGCGCCACGACCTGAAGCGAAATTGTGAAAAATTCCCCAATTTGGTTACTTTGCTATGTTTTGTTTTCACTTTTCTTTTATTTTTAACAACCCTTATTTTCCATCTCTTACTCACTCTCACACACTCCCTCACCCCACAAAACCAAAACCCTAAAGTTTTCATCAAATCTCAAGATCCCCCAAAGTTTCAAAGTTTCCATCACTTTCCATTTAATTTCTACCACTCCAATCTCAAGCAAGGTATGTTCCTCGTTTCCCAACTTCTACCTATTTTGTTCTCTCAATCTAGGGTTAGTAGGAAGTTCAAAAATTCATGAAATTACCTGTTTGCTGATAACACAAAATCGTATATATATATTGATGCATAATTCAACTGATGTTTAACTGTTTTCGATCCGATTTCGGGTTATTTCCGTGTTATTTGTCTGATGATTTGTAGGTATTTGATAATCACGTCTAAACAAAGCAATATGAAGAAAAGAAGCAATCACAAATTAAATATGGACGAAAACCGGATGAAAACAACATGAAAAACGCAGAATGCATATTTTGCTGCTGTGACGACCGTCACAGCCCCATGACGACCGTCACACGGGTGACGACTGTCACACACCGTGACGACCGTCATGCAGGCAAAAATGCCTAACTTCAAATGCACATGCAAGAAGCAGTTCCAAGTCCCAAATACTGGACCACTACTCCCTGATAATTCTGGCTCAAAGTCCACCTTCTTCAAGTTATGACCGTTAGAATTCCATTTCTATAAAAAGGGGAAGGAGGGGGACTGAGAAAAGGAGCCGCATTCAGACAACGAAGTGCTGCCAATTTATCTTTAGAGCAACCTTTCCAGTTTTTCTATTCTTATTTGTTTCTCTTTTCTTTTTCTGCATTCCTTTGATATTCTGTAATTCTTATTTCCCTTGTACGATCAATTGGCATAAAGACCAGAATCCTGCCAACATTTGTGGAGGATCTTCCCAAAGGTCAATTGGAATATTTACAGGTTTCTAATTTTAATCGTAATTTTAGTTTTCATTATGATGCATGTTATTACTTATTGTTTTTATTTATGTTTTACCTTTCTCAAATCCATGTCTAGCTAAATCAAAGTAATCGATATGTAATAATAATTCGAAAGGGATTTGGTAATAACCGGTTGAAAACTTTCTTTTTCAAAATTTGTTTATGGTCTGAGTGTTTAAATTAATTGACTGAATAAACTTCGTCGCGAAAGCGAGAACTTATTTAAAAGTAGTTTTGCCACGAAAGTGGGAAATTAATTAAGGTACGAACCAACAAGTGAAAGTTGCGGCAAGACCAGATAGTAAACACTAGTCATTCGTTTTAATAACAGCGAAAGCACTTTAAAATGAATTAGAACTTAGAGATTTCTAAAAAATAGTTTTAACCCCGAATGGGACACGAAAGTGTACATTTGGCCCTTAGAATTATGATTAGCGTCAATAACCATCGTGAGGCGAGAGTCTTCAGATCACCATTTTTTGCTTGAATAAACTCTGAAAAATATTTCGTATACCGGTAACTTGTCAAATCCCCGAAGAACATAATTACTGCATATCTATTCACTTAATTATAATTTAAGTAACATTCTTAGTTTCCTTTAGTGACAATCTTATTGCCTTAAACATTATCTACCTAGCTAAACATAGTAACTCCCAAGAACACTAGTTTGATTACGAGTCCCTGTGAGATCGATATCTATTATTACTACGCGATAGACTGTGCACTTGCAGTTAGGTTGTATTAGACATAGAAAGTCGCGATCATTTGCATGTTGATGAATTGGTTGGGCTAGGTTAGATTTAGGGTTGAAACAATGATTGTGCTGAGAGTTGCCATGAATCCACACTTATGGATGCAGATTTTTCTGGGTTTCGCACAGGTCGCGCCGCGAACCCTTCAAAACCTGCATCCCCAAATTTCTCAATTGGCTTGACTAATTTAAATGAATGTCTATGCTATTGTTTTGGTTGTGATGCAGATGTCCAAACGTGCTAAGACCACAACCTCTAGCTCCTCAAGGACCCAACCAACTTTTCTTGGTCCGGAACAAGAGGCAAGGTTCGAGGTGCTTCTCAAGAAGAACATTCAAAATGAAAGAATCATTCGGCTATCAAGAGAAGGTAGATATAGGGAGGTTGTGGACAATATGGAAGGGAGAAAATGGCAGAAGATCTTTGAACCCGTCACGGAACTTAACTATGACATTGTGCGAGAATTCTACGCCAATGCACTTCACGCGGAACTCGGGACGGCATACGCCTATAAGACAGTGGTGAGAGGTAAGACTGTCCTCTTTAACAAGCAAGCACTTAACAAGTTCTTTGGTAATCCTCTCACCTTGACGGGGGATAGGCGATGTAAATTCCAGATCAAGGCATTGGCAAATGATTGAGATATTCTGGAAGTTAGTAATTATCAATGTCTAGAGGGAAAGACATACGAGCTGAATGACCAAGGATTACCCAAGTGTTGGAAGAGGGAGAATATGAAATTACAGGCACAAATCTATTTAGTCATTTTGCTGAATAACATTTGCCCCCGATGCCACACCACCACCATCCCACTCGATGTAGGCTGCTTGTTGTATTATATTATGTTGGGGAAGACCGTGGACTTAGCCTTCATTGTTGCAGAAGAACTGCGGAAGATTGCACTGAGCGGAACACCATTTGGAGGAAAAATGGGGCTGCTGATGTATCCTGGGTTAATCATGGGATTGTGTTTGAATGCAAAAGTGCAGGTTCCGGGAGAGGTACATTCCTCCATCACTTTGATCATGGATGATGCATACCTAAACAGGTTTTGTCAGAGCCGGATTGAGAGGAATGCAAATGTAGAAGCTGTTGCCCCGACCCCTAGACCCCACCGTGCGTCGGTGTTTGATCAAATGGCATTTGCCACTTACTGCTATGATAACTTTGAGGCCTCTAAAAGGTCTCAATCATTTTTATTTGATTGTATGCAGCAACAGTTTCAGAACACTTTTCTTGCACCAGAGGCCCGCACATTCCCGTCTCAGGAGGACTACTTCGCTTATGCTAATTGGCCTGAGGGAATGCCATCTTTTATGGGAGGGGCAGGAAGCAGTAGCCAAGCTCCAAGCACGGGCCAAGATGCTCAGATGGAAGATGTTTTAGGAACCGTGGGTGGTGGAGAAGATGAGGATGAAGAGTGATGATCTCATGTTGGTAGTTTTTGTAACTTTTTTTGTTATTTTAGTTTTGTTTTATTTCTTTTGGCATTATGTACCTTGGTGGCTCTAGTTTCACCATTAGACTTGTTGGATGCATTTCTACTTTGTGATTTTTAAATTGTGTGTTTTCAAAACTTTTTGGTATACCCCATATTTTTTAAATTGTTGTTTAATTGTCCTTGTGTTTGAGTAAGTTTAAGGAACCAAGATGATTGCGACGAGCAAGTTGGGAAAATCTGAGTGGTGATGATAAGAACCGGCTGTCGACACTTCAAGGTACACCTTATTTTTATTTTTAGACTTTAGATGAATAGTTTAATGGTGTGTTACAAAATTGTTATCATAAAATTTCTTGACTTACATGTTACTTTGAATCAAATTAGGACCTAACCAATTGTGAGGTAACCTTTCATTGTACACTAAAATGCGGGAGATCGACAATTTCTTTTCAACTCAGTCTTATCATGCTAAATCATACATTGATCTAATTTTTGAGAAAACTTTTTTGAAAAGGATAGAGGCAATCTTTGCTATTGAGAAAAACTACTTGGCCAAAGAAAATAAAAACCTTGTGAGGAGTGATTCGTAGTAAAACCCCTTTTGAGCCTAATGTAGGATCCATCCAAAGTAGAAATTTAAATACCATTGATAATATGGTAAATAAATGGATCATAAATTCTTTGGTTTCAAGTGAACCTAAACCCAAGTTGGTCGCAATGTGATTTTTGTGCCTATGTCTAAATAGAGAGTTTGATTGCATCAACTATGGTCAAAATAATGAAGTTGGGAAGAAAACATAATACATCACCTTGAAAATATTTGAGCTAACAAAAAGAAAAATGAAAAGAAAAGCTCATGGTGGTGTGTTATAAAATAAAATAAAAAAAATAAAAAAAAATAAAAAAAATAAAATAAATAAAATAAATAAATAAATAAATAAATAATAAAGATTGTTGAATAAAAGGAAATGCTCTCTTGGAATAGGCAATATTTAATTGAGTCTTGTGATCATGTCCTTTCTCTTTAACCCGAACCACATTACAACCCTTAAAAGACCTCTTGATTCTCAAAAATTTTCATGATTTAGTGTATGTTGTGATGAACGCATGATTCGAGTTGATGTTGATTTAATTGTTCGGATGAGTGTAAGAGAATCCTTATGATTATTCATCATCACTATGATGTGTGTGTAGTTTTGATTCAATTTTGACATGTATTACTTGGAATTTCTTGGTATAATTTTTGTAGCCAACCATTATTTTTATTCATGTTTTGTCTAATATTGAAAGTAGGTGTATCATAAGAGTGTTGTATGCTTTTGAACCATTTGAATATCATCCTCTAACACTTGTTCATTCTTTGCTTTCATAAATTGGTTTGCTTTAAGAATAACTTTTGTTTAGGGACAAACAAAATGATAAGTTGGGGAGAGTTGTTAGGGACCAATTGGTATTAGTTGTTATATATTTTATCGGTCCCTTTTTACTGATTTCTTATTAAATTCACACAAGTTTTATCACAATTTAGAAAAACATTCAATTTTAGTTATTTTGTTTTGTTTCGAATATATATTTCACTTTTTCTCTAGTTTTGTAGAATGTATGTCAAGAAAAGAATGATCTCCAAAGCAACTCGTGAGGATAAAAGATTGGGAAAGGAATTGATGAGGAATCACGAAGCAAAGCAAGGAATTCTCAAGCTGGGCAGTTCGCGCCGCGAATTTGGTGAAATCAGTCACTTGCAATTTAATGACAAGTGTCATGTCTTGAAAGAAAAAAAACCACTTTTTGTAGGATGGCGCCCCATAGGCTATTTATGACACTTTTCCCTTGCATGTTGGACATAATCATTCCACCTTTTAGTCTTAGCATCTTTTAGGTTTGTAGAATATCTTAGAGAGATTTCGGAAGAGATTTTTCTTGTTCTTGGAGAGTTTTGGCATGCAAGAAGAAATTCTTGAAGAATTTTCCATGGAATCAATGAAGATGATGAGTAGCTAAACTTCTTTCTTGTTAAGCTTGAGGTAGTAGCTATCCTATGTTGTTTATGTAACATTACTATCATTGCATGTAAACAAACTATATTTGATATAAGGAATTATATTTTCTCTTACATTGAAAATTCAGAATTAAATTATTGTTGAGAAAGATAGTTTGATTCTTGATCTAAGATATTTTTCCAAGTAGAGAATAAATTGTAGAGATAGATTTATTCACTACTTTTTTGATGTGTTAAACATTCAAGATTATTATATCAATAGTTAGATGAAGAGATCGTCTAAGGATTTATATAGTAACCATCACAATTTTATTTAGACACAAATATTATTGAGAGGACACTTGAATTTTATCATTGGAGTTTGAATACATGCATGTGGTATTAAGAACATATAAAGAACAAAGATAGTGAAACTCAATCTTGACAAGACTTCTAAACTCTATTCTAAAATCAATTTTATTGTCTTAATTTTCTTATAAGTAAAAAGAATAATTTAGTCATAAACAAACAATTCGAATACCTTTTGAACTTACAACAATCGAAATTATAGAACGGGGGTAGTAACACCAATCTCTGTGGATATATTAAAAATATTTGCAGGAAATATACTTTTCAATAACAATAAAGTGTGGTCCGAGAAGGAGGAGTTATGTAAGGAAAACGAGGAGTTGGAAAAGGAAATTACACAACTCAGAAGTGAAAAGAATCAAGCTACTTATTCCTCCAAGAAGCGAACAGAGCTGGTGAACAAGCTGGGTAGAGAGCTAACTGAAGAGATTCGCGCTCGAGAGCGAGTGGGCCTAGACTTGATGAGTGCTAGTGACATCCTCAAAGATAAGAAGAAGGAGTTAGAAAGAGCACAACTAGAGATATCCGAGTTCAATACGCAATGAAACACTATTCTGACTAACAACAAGGAATGGGAAGATGGATTTCGGCAACAAATTATCAGGTTAAAGGCTCAACTCCGGGTGAGAGATGAGAAAGATATAGTTGAATCCTCACGCCGACGCGAGAATGACCTAAGACTGAATGAAGCTCTTGCAACGTTGGAAGAGTATAAGTTAATAGCAGATCTGAAGAGGCTTAAGCTGGAAGAAGCATTTGGTGAAGGTGCTTAGGAGGATTACACTCAGGGCTTGCAGGATACTATTAGCAGGAGAGAGTTGCTCATTCAGGGGTTAATTACTAGGCCAGATCATCCAGATACGAATGAGCTATTGGAGGATTTCCAGGCTCGCTGTCGTACCTGATTTTTTTCCCTTGTATTTGTTATTATGTTGTATATCGACCATCACCAGGATTGTTGGCTGGGGTCGTGTTTGTTTACATTGTATTTCCTTAGTGATATGCTGTGTATTGACTCTGGTTCTCATTTTATTTATGAGAGTATTGTACAACACTTATATGTTGAGTCTCCATTTTCTTGTTGTTCTCAGGAAACTAGAATCAAGGGGAAAATTTCCCTGAAGCGTACTTGAATGTCTGCATACTGCATCATTTCTCATTTTTGCATCGCAGGTGTTCCAGATTCCGTTAACCTTATCTCCTTTCTGTGGTTTGTTCAGCTTGTTTCAGGATTGAAAACCAAGCGATTCATCGCTACTCTACCAGGGGAAATCAACGCAAACTATGGACCAAATCCAACTCGAGTTGCAGGATTTTTGGGACCGTATGGCCCAGTTTATGGATATGATGCAAGGGATCGCCAATGGCCAAGAACAATTGAGAACACTGGTGCAATCGCTAATTGCAAGGGTTGACGGGAGTGGGGTTCTATATGGATGAACTGCTGTTATACCTCATACTGCTGACAATGTCACCCCTCATGCTAACACTTCCATCCCAACGATTGTTATTCCTCCGGGCGGAGGTAATCATACTGGAATCCCTATTCCTGCACCAACATGTGCTGTGCATGGGAACACTGGCCCTCAGTGGGACAAGGATGATCAAGATGATGTCTTCTCTATGAGAGCTTGGTGCTGGTCTGCAGTCTGACGCAGACAGAAGGTTTAAGCTGATAGAAGAAAAAAATGAAGAATCTTGAAAATCAAAACTCGCTGGGTCTAGATATCGCAAATATGGGGCTGATTCTAGACCTGAAAATTCCTCCAAAGTTTAAGGTTCCGGACTTCGATAAGTATAAGGGGACAACTTGTCCTAAGGTGCATCTCCGCTCTTATTAACAAAAGATGTCTGCATACTCCGACGATGAGAAACTGCTCATGCATTTCTTCTAGGATAATCTTTCTGGTCCATCCCTGGAATGGTACATGAGGCTAGAGCCGGTCAACATCAGAAGTTGGAGAGATTTGGCTGAAGCTTTTGTCAGACATTATCAGTATAACAGTGATCTGGCATCGAACAGGGTACAATTGCAGAACCTGTCACATAAAAGTAATGAAGGTTTCAAGGAGTACGCCTATAGATAGCGCGAGCTGGCAGCGAGAGTTCAACCTCCTATGGTGGAGAGAGAGTTGATTGACATTTTTGTTGCCACACTGCCGGGAGTGTATTATGAGAAATTGATAGGCAATATGTCAGGAAGTTTTTCAGACTTGATCATTACAGGCGAGCAGGTTGAAAATGGAATCAAATTGGGGAAGATACAGGCCGGAGAAGGATCCTCAGCTGGAGGAGGTAGAAAAAGTTTTGGCATTAAGAAAAGAGAGGGGGAAACAAATGCAATATCAGGCTTCCAAAGCAGAAATAAGAACCGAAATCAGCAATATTGTCAACAGCAACCTCAGGTCGCAGGCGTTACAATTCCAGCTGCACCACCACAACAACAGAAACATCGTCAACAACAACAAAATTACGCTCTGAGACGATTCCAAGATCGTGGAAGGGTAGTGAACAGGCAATTTGATGCACCACCGATGCCTTACTCACAGTTACTTCAACATTTGATGCAGTTGCAATTGATCCAGAAAAGGACGTTGGCTCCTTTAATCGGCGCACCACCCCTAGGGTACGATGCTAATTCCAGGTGCGACTTTCATTCTGGTGCCCCCGGTCAACATTGATAATTGTAAAGCCTTCAAGCATAAGGAGCAAGACCTTATCGACAGTAAAACTATCAATTTTTCACATGACACACCTAACGTTGTGCAAAATCCCATGCCTAATCACGGAGCGGCAGGGGTTAACGCCATTATGGAGGAAGAGGGTTTGAATCTGGTGATCATTGTTGAAGAACTGAAAACTCTGTTGAGTTTTGTGAAGGATAAGTTGTTGAGTGGAGGAGTATTTCCTGGTTGTGATAGAGACTGCACAAGTTGTTTAACCCATCATGGGGGATGCGAGAAATTGAAGAGTCATATTCAGAAGTTGATGGATGACGACGTCCTGTAATTTGACAGAGTTTCAGAAGAAAGTGAGAAGGTAGTTGATGAAGAGAAGAATGAAGTGGCTACAATTTCCATTCCTTATAAGACAATCACTATTTCTATGCCGACAAGGCTGCCCACTATTATAATCACTAAAGCAGGGTTGGTACCCTATGAAAGCACCAAGGCGATCCCATGGAATTATGGGGTTGAGGTATATTGCAACGGTCAGAAGCAAGAGCTGAAGAGCTCACCATTGGATTATGTTGATAATCTGGTAGGGATTGGGGGAATAACCAGAAGCGGAAGAGTATTTTCATCTCCGAAATCGAATACTGAAAGGGCCGATAAGGGAAAAGGAAAAGCTGTGATTGAAGAGAGTTCTCAGAGTGGTGAGAAATAAACTTTGTTGAAAGAGGCAGAAGAGTTTATGCGCTTAATCAGGAAAAGTGATTATAAGATTGTAGACCACTTGCAACAAACTCCATCGAAGATTTCAATTTTATCTCTACTTCTGTGCTCTGAGGCACATCATAATGCAGAGGGGCTGTACTGTCACATGTGCTGGTGGACACTGGGTCATCACTTAATATGTTACCTAAGAAATCTTTGATGAAGCTGGACACCCGAGGAATAATGTGTACCCCAAGTGATTTGGTTGTGCAGGAATTTGATGGGACAAGAAGGTTCGCTTTCAGAGAAGTGACTCTTCCAATCCAGGTTGGACCAGAGGTTTTCAATGCGGTGTTTTACATTATGGATATTCAGCCAGCGTATAGCTTCTTGTTGGGATGACCTTGGATCCATTCAGCGGGAGCTGTGATGTCAACTCTACACCAAAAGCTGAAATATATGGTGGGTGGTAATATTGTTACTGTATATGGTGAAGAGGATATTATGATAAGCAATTTGTCCTCATTTAAATATGTAGAGGTTGACAGTGAGATTCACGAAACGCTGTGTCAAGCTTTCGAAACCGTGCAGATTAAGGAGAAAGCTCCAGATGTGAGCAGGATGTCTGAAGTTGTTATGTCGTCTTTTAAGGAGGCACATGCAGTGGTGAAGTATGGAGCATCTCAGGGCTGGGGTAAAGTTTTGAGCATCCATAATAAACAAGACAAGTTTGGACTAAGGTATAATCCATCTTCTTCCTCTTCACAGAGTGCTCCACGCTACAGGGGACCAATCCAATTCACCAGTGGTGGGGTGATTTTTGATCAGATCAATGCAGCGTCGGACGAAGAAGGTGATAGTGACTGCGACATGGACGCATGGATCCGACCATGTATTCCTGGTCAGATATTGAACAACTGGACCATCAAGGAAGTCATCCCAGTGACTAATGAAGAGTAATGATTTGTTTTCTTGATTATGTGTACCCCTATGTTCTACCCAGAACATAGTGGTATTTGTCTGAAGGGCCTTATCTTTTATGTTTAAACATTCGTTTTATCATCAATCAAAGGGTGTTTTCTTGCATTCAAATATTGTGATCTCTGTTTTCTTGTTTTATTTTAACAATAAAATGGCAATGTGGTTTGTGTTCATTTGCATATCATTTTAAGCATTAAATCATCATCATTGCAGGTTTCACATTGCAGATGCCACCGAATCAGACTCGTCTATGACTCGGTATGACTTTGATAATCAAATCTTTTAAGCTGAAGAAGATATTGAAGAAGACAAAGACCTGCCTGAAGAGCTCACCAGGTTTCTAAGACAAGAAGAGAAGGTTATTCTGCCTCATCAGGAGGAAATTGAGGTCGTCAACTTAGGCACTGAGGAAGCCAGAAAGAAAGTCAGGATAGGAGCTGCATTGCAGAGTGATGTCAAACAAAGACTGGTTGAAATGCTCCGAGAGTATAAGGATATCTTTGCTTGGTCATACGAAGATATGCCCGATCTTGATACAGACATTGTGGTTCATCGCTTACCTCTTCGTAAAGAGTGTCCACTTGTGAAACAGAAGCTGATACGAACTAGATCGGACATGGCGGTAAAAATCAAAGAAGAGGTCCAGAAGCAGTTGGATGCAGGATTTCTCGCTGTGACGAATTACCCTCTGTGGGTCGCTAACATTGTACCTGTACCAAAGAAGGATGGTAAGGTATGAATGTGTGTAGATTACTGTGATCTCAATCGAGCGAGCCCGAAAGATGATTTCCCGCTCCCTCACATTTACGTACTTGTTAACAATGCTGCTCAGTATTCCGTGTTTTCCTTCATGGATGGTTTTTCTGGATATAATCAGATTAAGATGGTTCTGGAGGACATGGAGAAAACGACTTTTATAATGTCGTGAGGGACTTTTTACTACAAGGTAATGCCCTTTGGATTGAAGAATGCAGGGGAAACCTATCAGCGGGCAATGGTGACTCTCTTTCATGATATGATTCATCATGAGATCGAGGTCTATGTTGATGACATGATTGCGAAGTCACAAACGGAAGAGGAGCATCTGGTGAATCTTTTGAAGTTGTTTGAGAGGCTAAGGAAATTCAGACTAAGTTTGAATCCGAACAAGTGCACTTTTGGTGTACGGTCAGGAAAGTTACTGGGGTTCATAGTTAGTGAAAGAGGAATTGAGGTCAATCCTGCAAAAATAAAATCTATACAGGAAATGCCAACACCAAAGACTGAGAAAGAGGTTCGTGGTTTCTTGGGTAGATTGAAATACATTGCAAGGTTCATATCACACCTCACAGCCACGTGTAAACCAATGTTCAAATTGTTAAAGAAAGATCAAGCGGTGGTCTGGAAGGAAAATTGCCAAAGGGCATTTGAAAGAATAAAAGAGTATTTGCAGGAGCCTCCGATACTGATGCCTCCAGTGGCTGGAAGACCATTAATAATGTATTTAACGGTTCTTGAGAATTCCATGGGTTGTGTCCTCGATCAGCATGATGAGACCGGAAGAAAAGAGCATGCCATTTACTACTTGAGTAAAAAGTTCACAGATTATGAGTCCAGATACTCAATGTTGGAAAAGACGTGTTGCGCACTCGCTTGGGCTGCCAAACGCCTAAGGCAATACATGCTAAACCATACCACCATGGTAATTTCAAAGATGGATCCGATTAATTACGTGTTCAGAAAGCAAGCACTTTCGGGAAGGATTGCCAGGTGGCAGATGGTTTTGATAGAATATGACATTCAATACGTCTCCTAAAAGGCTATTAAGGGGAGTGTTCTGTCGGAATATCTCGCAGAGCAACTGATTGACGACTATCAACCGATGAAGTTTGAATTTCCCGATGAGGATATCATGTTCTTGAAAATGAAGGACTGCGATGAGCCGCTACCTGATGAAGGTCCTGAGAAAAGCTCCCAGTGGCAAATGATCTTTGACGGTGCTGTTAACTTCTATGGCAGCGGGATTGGGGCAATCATTACCACTCCCCATGGTTCGCATATACCATTTACTGCCAGGTTAACTTTTCCCTGCACCAATAACGAAGCTGAATATGAGGCATGTATCATGGGTATTGAAGAAGCGGTTGATTTGAGAATCAAAAACCTTGATATCTATGGTGATTCAGCTTTGGTAGTCAACCAAATCAAAGGTGAGTGGGAGACTCGTCAGCCTAACCTGATTCCCTACATGAACTATGTAAGGAGGTTGTTACCTTTCTTTGACAGGGTAGAGTTTCACCATGTACCAAGAGCGGAGAATCAGATGGCAGATGCCTTGGCTACCTTGTCCTCGATGTATAAAGTGAACTATTGGAACGATGCTCCGAGAATTGTTATCTCGTGCCTTGATAGGCCGACATTCGTATTTGCAATAGAGGAAGCTTCAGATGGGAGGCCGTGGTATCATGATATCCAGAATTTTCTCAAGAACCAAGAGTATCCGCCTGGGGCTTCGGCCCGGGATAAGACGACCTTGAGGAGGTTGGCTGAGAATTTCTATCTGAACCAAGATGGTGTACTCTACCGGAGGAACTTTGACTTAGTGCTGCTAAGATGCGTGGACGAAAAAGAAGCAGGTTTGCTTATGGAAGAGGTTCACGAAGGTGCCTTTGGTACACATGCAGGCGGGCATGCCATGTCTCGAAAACTGTTGAGGGCAGGTTATTATTGGTTGACTACGGAGTCTGATTGCTTCAAGTATGCAAAGAAATGCCAGATTTATGCCGGTAAGATTCATGTGCCACCAAGTCCTTTGAATGTCATGGCGTCTCCTTGGCCTTTTTCCACGTGGGGCATTGATATGATTGGCAAGATTAAGCCAACCGCATCCAATGGACATCGCTTCATCTTAGTGGTAATTGATTATTTCACTAAGTGGGTTGAAGCAGCTTCCTATGCTAACGTCACCAAGCAAGTGGTAGCCCGATTTATCAAGAAGGACATCATCTGTCGTTACAGAGTGCTCGAAAGAATCATTACTGATAATGGTTCAAATTTGAATAACAAGATGATGAAGGAACTGTGCCAGAGTTTCAAGATTGAGCATCACAATTCTTCTCCCTATCATCCGAAGATGAATGGCGCTGTTGAAGTGGCCAATAAGAATATAAAGAAGATTGTGCAAAAGATGGTTGTGACCTACAAAGATTGGCACGAGATGTTTCCCTTTGCGCTGCACGAATATCATACTTCGGTACGTACTTCAACCGGGGTAACTCCTTTCTCGCTAGTGTATGGTATGGAAGTTGTCCTACCATTAGAGGTTGAGATTCCTTCTTTGAGAGTTCTGGTTGGCGTCAAGCTTGATGAGGTAGAATGGGTGAGAAACAGATTGAATCAGCTCAGCCTGATGGACGAGAAGAGGTTAGCATCCATTGCATACGGTCGATTGTACCAGAGTAGGATGAAGAAAGCTTTTGATAAGAAGGTGCAACCTCGGAGCTTTCAGGCAGGCGAGTTAGTGTTGAAGAAGATTCTCCCTCCACAAACAGATCACAGGGGTAAATGGACTCCTAATTACGAAGGTCCATATGTCGTAAGGAAAGTCTTCTCGGGAGGAGCCTTGCTACTGTCAACCATGGATGGTGAAGATTTCACACCCCCTGTGAATGCAGACGCAGTTAAAAATACTTTGCATAAATGTGACCCGCTGGAAAGAAAAAGAATATCCAGGTAAAAATGGGGCATCCCGGCAAACCATAAAAAGAATGGGTTCGGGCAAAAACTAGGGATAAAAAAGAAAAGATGTAAACCCGCGAAGTTGAAACACTGAAAAGGCGACTTTGGCAAAAATGGGTATCCCGGTGAATCGAAAACCCGCGAGGGTGGTTCAGGCAAAAGTTAGGGATTTGAAAAGCAAATGACTGCGGTCTGCGTGTTGATCTTCAGAGTATAGTGGATTATGGGAGGACCTGAGGGCCATCCATTCAAATCAGTTTTTTCAGGGGATGGAGCATTGGAAAAGCATCAAAGTCATGCGAGTCATAGATGAATCTATACATGGTGGTTGTCTGTACCACATTGCCGACATTTTGTATATCTTTGTGCATTTTTGTAAATTTTTGTGTAGCTTTCTCTTTTCAGGAGTTGCATCTGTTGTAAAATCTGCCTATTTACAGGCCACTTATCAATGAAGTATATACTATTCAGTAATTTGTCGCTTTTGTTTTAGCCTTTACTGTTTTGTTTGCGAAAAAACGCCCGATGTTTTTGATAAAACTGTGCATACATAAACTTGTGGGCTTCGCTGATAATCATTAAAACTTTGATTTGCTTGAACGATGTCACGGATGATGACCGAGATAGTTTCTGTGGTGTAGGACATCTTGTTTGTTTGTTTGTTTGTTTGTTTACAGGTTGAACGTGTACACCTATCCTCAGCAGATCAAATGTATGTGCTTATTCCTCAGCCAGTCGAGATTGAAGTTTTCTTCACCCGGTAAATTTAGGATTATCCTCAGCAATGGAGCGGATTCAGAGTTCCGTTTCCCCATAGAGTTCAAGTTTTTGGCTCCTGTTCCCTCAGAGTCTAGGTCAATGACTCATTCCCCAAGCAGAGGTCGATGTTGATTCCCTCATTGAGTAATCCCCGATGGAGTTGTTGGAGTGGAATGTTTCTCATCCTCAACAGAGAGAGTTTAGGACAGATTCCCAGTGAACCTTATTCGGTTTGGATTTAATCTCCAACAGGTTGAAATCTACGGCAGAGTAGAGGCATTCCTCAGCATTTTGCTTTACTCCCCGGTAGAGTCGTGCTCCAGGAGGCCACCCATGGCTGATTTCCCCAGTAGAGTGGATTCGTTCTCCCCAGCTGAGTTGGGCGAACCTCAGAAGAGTTGTATTCTTGTAAGCCATTCAGGGCACTTTCCTCAGCAGAGTTTGCGTTGATCCCTAGCGGAGTGGATTTTTGTTCTTGTCAGAGGAATAGTACCTAGGAGAGTCCTTTTCTTGGAGGCCATCCAGGGCTTGTTGTTCCCAGCATAAGTCCAATTGTAATTGGCATATCCTATTTTTCCCCGGCAGGGTTGCTCTCTTCAGCATTTATTTTGCTGAGGTGGTTCGTTTGCATGTGCATTGTGCATAGCATCCTCCTAAACGCGTAGCATTTCCATTTCGTATGGAGCATTACACCATATTCAAACATATGCATTTGAAACATAAGCCAGGTTGTTACCTCTTGTTTTCAGGTGTGTCTCCAGTAGACAATGATGGTTCGTTTAGCCTTTGTGGTATCCAGACCCCGACAAGTATTAGTGTTTTTCTTGAGCCTGTGTGGTATTAAGACCCCCAGCAGGTCTTTGGACGGATGTGTTCATCCTATCATTTGTTCCCTAACAGAGTTCACTTGTTTAAGTTACTCTTTCCCCAGCGGAGTTCCCTTTTGGATTGTGAATCGGTAGATTCTCTTCTCAACTTCGTGTTGAGTCGGCCTCCAGGTTTGATACTTGCTTTTATTTAGCGAATGCTTGCTGGTTTGCAGATGTTCTCAACTTCATGTTGAGCTGGCCTTCGGGTACGATGTCTGTTTGTTTAACATATGCCTAACGGCGAGGTTAGATGTTCTTCTCAACTTCGTGTTGAGCCGGCCTCCGGGTTCGATGCTCGCTTTTATTTAGAGAATGCTTGCTGGTTAGCAGATGTTCTCAACTTCATGTTGAGCCGGCCTTCGGGTTCGATGCTCGCTATTATTTAGTGAATGCCTGCTGGTTTGCAGATGTTCTCAACTTTGTGTTGAGCCGGCCTTCGGGTTCAATGCTCGCTTTTATTTAGCGAATGCCTGCTGGTTAGCAAATGTTCTCAACTTCGTGTTGAGCCAGCCTTCAGGTTCGATGCTTGCTTTTATTTAGCGAATGCCTGCTGGTTAGCAGATGCTCTCAATTTCGTGTTGAACCGGCCTTCGGGTTCGATGCTCACTTTTATTTAGCGAATACCTACTGGTTAGCAGATGTTCTCAACTTCGTGTTGAGCCAGCCTTCGGGTTCAATGCTCGCTTTTATTTAGCGAATGCCTACTGGTTAGCAGATGTTCTCAACTTTGTGTGTCATTCAAGAAGAGGAGTCTCAGTTGATCTCAGGCTCAGTCATAAATTGCTCACAATCACCAAGAAGTTGTCAAGGCTCCTTGTAGGCAGGATTAATGTATGTTGTTTGTCTCCTATCTTGGGAAGGTCAACAGAAGATCATCAGGGGCCCATAAGATCATTTTTGTTGATAAGAGGTGTTTGATAAGTCCATTGAGTGCTTTGGAAGCCATTGTGGAGCTTGTCTAGGCTTTCATTTCATCTGCAAGAGGTCACAGTTAAAGGATGTGAATCTAAGGTTTCATCTAGTCAACTCAAAGTCAACAGAGGACTTGAGGGAGTTTGAGACTTGACCCTAAGTCATTGAAGCCATGGGAAGTTATCTTGAGACATTTAGAATGTCATGTTAAGCTCAATTTAAGAAGAATCAAGAGTTCAAGGAGTTACTAAATTAGGGTTTCAGAGGATCTCAGTGTAAAATCCCTTTCTTTAGTACCTACCTTCAAGGATAATTTACCTCATGATATAAGTTTAATCTCACTTTTATGCAAAAATAAAACTTGTAGAGAATGTTCCAAACTTTCTTTTGAGTACTAGAACTCATCCATTGGGTTTGTGGAACTCAAGTTATGATGCCAACAAGTTAGAGGTCTCAGATGAACTTATTTTTGGTCAACTAAAAGTCAACTCACTTCCAAGGCACTTTTGACCTAGAACCAAGTTTCCCCTCAACTTCAAGTAAACATGAAAGATGTTCCTTATTGTCTTAGCTTTCCAAAAAGTCCTTGATATCATTTTAAGAACTCAAGTTATGGACCTTACAAGGCAAGGGTATTTTGGGAAAGTTTAATTATAGGTCATTTGTTACATAGGTCATTTTCATGCACTTGTGTACCTCAAATGAACATCCAACCAACATAGAAATTTCTCCTAGAGATCTCATTTACAACACAGAGCTCAAAGATCATGTGAATTATGGAATTATATGGACATGTGGTGAAGTTTTCAAGTGAATTATGGATTTTTAAGCATGACATGAGATGGATGCATTATAGGCCATATATATACCTCAGTTTGATTCAATTCACTTCATAATACAATCATAAGAGGTTTGTACAAATTGGTTTGGTACAAATGGGCACAAACACGTGCAATTTCAAGTTTCTTCCCAAATAAGTTTTTATTCAAATCTTGCAATTTGGATACAATTCAAGGCCCAAACCAATTCCATTGCAAAATTGAACTCACATGCTGCAGATTAGAGTGATTTCCATGAGTGAAGCAAGGCATTTTCACGTGTGCATGAGTAACTTGCTTTTTTGGGCATTTTTTCAAATAATCAAATTGAGGCTTCATGGGCCTTCCAAATCATTTCATATCCATCATATATAAGCTCTGAGTTCGCCCTAAGAGCTCAGAATGTGCATTTGGAGTTAGAGAGAGCAGTTGCAGATTTGAATTTCTCAAGATAATTCCAAGATCGAATTCCACTTTTCTCTGCAAATCAAGTGCAATTGAAGCTCAATTCATCTTTCTGGGAGCATTTGGAGTGAGATTGAAGCAAAGAAGTGAAGCTTGCACGCCTGAGAAGAGCCAATGGAGCTACTCCGTTCACTAAGTTTCCATCTCTCGTATCTCTCATTCTAGGCCATGATTTAGGTTCATATTGGCTGCATCTGAAGCCCTACGTTGAGTAGGCCATGTTTGCATACTTGTTGTTCATGTTTGATTGAATTTCAGCATGTGTGCATCAAACTTCAATCTGTCGATTCTCTCAATCCATGAGTGTTTTCAATGATTGGATCTTGGATTTGGAATCTATGTAAGCTCAACTTTTGAATGGTACCAATTTTGTGGTTATTGGTGGTGGTTTTCTCACCTGAGCTTCGGTGGCTCGCCGGAGAAGACGACCGGAGCCCTAGCTCCGGCGTATGGTTATGTTTCAGGCCAGTCTGATGTGGCTGTGTGTTGAAATGTTGACCAGCGTGCGTGGTGTGTTGTGATTCGCTTGACCAGATCCACTTGGCTTGTTTGACTCCACGTACTTTAATGAAATGGAGCATTTCATGTGTGGAATTCAGCCTGGATCAATTAGGCATGAGATGTTATGCACGCCCCCTTCTTTTCCAGCCCAATCTCATTTCAACGTGTTCCTTTGCATTTTGTTTTTGCTATTTCACCTCCCTTGCATTTGTATTTTATTTTATTTTATTTTATTTTCCATTTTGTTTTGCAATTATTAAAAATAGCTCCAAATTGCTAAAAATTCCACAAAAATTATTTTCCGACATTTCAAAACTTCATTTAATATTATATAATTTTTAATTTCAATTTTCTTTTATTTTGAAATTAATTTTGAATTTTGCAATTGGAGTTGTTTTTGAAATTGTTTTCACTTGATCATTCTTGTTTGATGTACCATTTGCAATCTCCAATGAATAACTTTTCCTCTCAATTTTGAGGATGGATTGAGGTACCTTTGAGGCTGAGTTTGGTTGCGATGACCTGTCTTCTCCCTTTTTCGTAGGTTTTCTCTGATCGTTTCCTTTCCCTCTCTTTGGGATAAATAACGAATAATGGAAACCAATATTAACGAGGTAGAATGGGTACAAACCATATTCAATCAATTAAACCTCATGAAAGAGAAGCGCATGGCTGCAGTATGTCACGGGCAATTATATCAGCAAAGACTTAAGAGTGCATTCGACAAGAAAGTTCGTCCTCGCTATTCGAAGAAGAAGACTTAGTGCTAAGAAAAATATTACCCACCCATAAAGATCCCCGCGATAAATGGACCCCAAAATATGAAGGGCCATACATTCTGAATAGGGCCTTCTCTGGCGGAGCCCTAATTCTCACAACTATGGATGGAGCGGAGTTACCAAGACCAGTAAAATCTGACTTAGTCAAAAATTACTATGCCTAGAAAAAGAGAATAAAAAACCCACTAAGTCGAAAACTCAAAAAGGGCGACTTAGGAAAATATTTGGGCGTCCCGGTGGGTTGAAAACTCGAAAGAGCAATCTAGGAAAAAATTAGGAACTCGTCAAATAAAAAAATAGAACCCAATAAGTTGAAAACCCTAAAGGGTGGCTTATTCAAAAAAGGATATATCATCCCGGTGGACTAAGACTTGAAAAGAGCGCTCCAGGAAAAAAAATAGGGATATCCAAAAGGTATATGACTGTAAGTACTCAGATGGGAGCAAGCAATCAAGCCATCATCTTCAGAAGCGAAGTATCGTGACCTCGAAGACTTAGGGATGTTAGTTTGTGTTTGAATTCAATAGGGACATAAATACATTTTTTTCCATTTCTATTTTACATCTTTCTAGATTTTAAATAATCTCTCCTTACAGGAATTACTTCTTTATGTACTAGTGCCTATTTATGGGCCAAATCTCAATAAATAAAAATTGTTTTTTGAATCTATTTCTTTGCTTTTCAATCATTCTGCTTGATTACAAAATGTCAATTAATTGTGAATAATGCATTGAAACATTGGGCATAATAAAAAGATTTTAAGAGAAAACGTCTTTTACTTTGAGCTCTAAACATTAAAGGGATCATATTCTTCCAGTATCACATTCTAAGCAAGACACGGGGTCCATACATCAACAGTCACAATCTAACCAACACAAGAGTTTATCCCTTTTCGAAAGCGCATTGCATATTCCTAGATGGAAAGAGCATCACGACCTGTTCCATGTACATATCAAAAGCTCAAAGGTCGGAGAGTCGAAATGTTACAGAAGACACTGGTTTCCATAAAGACATGTATTACATACACATATCATTAAAGAGGTGTTAGCCCAATTAATCCATCATGCATAAAACATACATTCAAACCTGCATACACATGAACATACATACATAACATAGGGTTTAAGATCACTCTTAGAGATCCAATCCCTAACTATACCAGTACGTCACGCTTCCATTAAACACCTTTTTCGGCAAAGGATTTCCCCCGCTCATTCATCGTGAGTCTTCAAGAGGGAATTTACCGAGTAATCGATCATTCTAAATGATTGTCATTAACTAGTGAGCATACCTTTACCTCTCACGTATCCAGCTTGGAAACCTATCTCACATACGGGGTATGTTCCATCAAATACATCAGGGGTTTTACCATAGGATTTATCAAAAGGGTTTTACCGAAAGGGTTCTATCGGATTTCTATCAAATGGGTTATATCAAGGGATTTTATCCAAATAAGGGGTTCCATCAAGGGGGTTTATCGAGAGTGATAAGGGTGTCACTAAATTCCTATCTGATTTTGGTAGCATGGTCGGAGGGTCATAGGAATCATAGGCAAGATCCACCCGGAAGGTTTGAAATAGATGATCAGGGGTTAATCAAAGGGTTCCATCAGAGATTCGTCAAATAACTTTTCAGGGTTTTAACATCAGAGGTGCCACCAAAAGTTATCACATGGGTTTTATCAAAATCCAATATAGGAGTTTCATCAGGGGTTCTACCAGGGTTTATAAAAAAGGAGTTAGGGGATCGTCAGAATCCTGTCCGACTTCTATAACCAGAGATATTATACATGGAATATTCAGATATTAACTGAGCACCAGGGATTGGTCCACAGTGACTCTAAACCTATCAACTCTGTGGTAAAAAGTAGGGTTCCTCTTGTATTTAATCGTCTCCTCTTCAAAAAAAGGAAGGCTCACCGACAACACCATTCCGATTCGAAGTTGATTAAATACGGACAGCTGTCGGACCCCAAATTTTAACCACCATTTCTTCTCTTTTATTAGTTAGAATGTAGGACACCAACATATCTTGAATACCTTTAAGAGTCATTTAGGTAAACCCTAGTAACCTAAAAAGTAAATCCCAGTAACCTAAAAAGTCAAAGAGGAACTCTTTTGACTTTTATTTAGTCTCTCTTAAGTACTTGGTTCTAAATTAAGGGTATTGTGTAAATAGTATAATTCACGGGTGTTAGGACAATTTGTATTATTAGAAGATATTATTAAATAAATAAATAATAACATTATTAGGAGTTTATAGAATATATGTTAATGATAAAATAATTTATAATAATTGAAAAAATAAATTATTTGGATTATTATATAGCCAAAATTTATTAACTGAAATGATAATTGGATTTTTTTTATAATATTAGTAGTCTTGAAAAAATTATTATTGATATTAGAGGATGTTCCACGACTTATTTAAGAGGAGGGGGTCGGTTCACTATATTCATTATTTATTATATTGGTTTATTAAAATGATATTAGCTTTTAAACTATTTAATTTTATAGATTATTAAGGTTATTATATCATTTTCAACTATTATATTATTAATATTATTAGTATTAGTTTTATTATTATTTCTTGTTAATAATTAGGAAAAGGCCGACTTAGTATTTTAGTTAGAGTTTTTTTAATAAAAATTACTTTATTATTAGCATAGTCAAAGTGATTTATCAATTTTTTATTTATTTTATTTTTGGTCAAAATTGTTGACCAAATATAATCTGTATATCACTCTTCTGAAAACCCTAAGTTGTGCACAATCAGAAGTTACATTGGATCAAAATTGAAAAAAGGGCTAAATCTTAGGTTTCCATTTTTAAAATCAGTTACATTCTAAACCGGACTAAAAACATAACAATAAATTGTTACAATTGCAAACCTTAATTCTTAATTTACAATCGAATCAAATCAACCTTAGAATCAAATCACAAAATTCTTAATACAATCAATTTAATAAATTGACTAAACCTAAAATTCATCTACATAAGCCTAAGACAAATTCATAAGATAGAAAAAAAAGAAAAAAAAATCCTAATAGACTGTTATTGTTGCGATCCCTAAACTTTCACCAGAGCTCTGGATATATAGAGAATTAGGCTCCCACATTAGAAGCCTCATCCTTTCGAGCTTGACCTCCGTCGCCTTATTACCTGCAAACAAGGAAGAAGAAGATTAGGAGTGAAACAAAGAAAGAATGGAGTGGGAAAAAAACTAAATTGGTCAAGACAAGGAAGGTAAGGAACACTTAGCTTTTTGATTCATATAGGATCTTTGTGTGGTTGTTGTAAATTTGTGATATTTGAGTAGATTTGTGAAGGTTAAGGATAATTTGGGTTTTTTAGGGTTAGGGTTACCCTAGGGTTCATCCTAGGAGGGGTTAGGATTCTTATAAATTAATAGAGTTCATGAGGTTTGGGCATTGTTGAGTTTGAAGTTAAGCTTGGATGAGTTATGGTTCTTCCCAAGAACCATAAGATTCTTAGGGTTCATGAAGAACCCAAATGAATGTTCTTGGTTCTCTGGGTTTGGGATGAACTCTGGTTGAAGTTAAATCGGTGGGGTATGGTTCCTAGGGCGGCCGGAGGCCACGCCTAGTGGTTAGAAAGGTGGAGGGAAAAGAGAATGAGAGAGCGCTTATAGAGAGAAGGGAGTTAGAGAGAGAACGAGAAATGAAAATGGCCTCATTTCTGAAGCAAAAAGGGCTTTGTACTCCCTCATTGCACATGCTGATCCCCCACACATGGCCTCATCCTGGCTACACATTCGCTTACCTTGACCACTATAGTTTAGATAAACACACTCTTCTTTGACCTTGAATCAGGGTTGTCCCTTGTAAATATCGCCCATGGTATGCATATCCAACGTGTTCCTAGAGATCTACGATGATCTTAGTCAAACCAATCCAATGATCCATAGAGAGTTAATTATCTGACTCTCTCCCATTGACTTCAAACAAGACATGGGTTTAATTGCTAGTGGGCCACTTATTTGTTGCTATTCACACTCCCTAATTCCAGACACATGACTAGTTTAGTTAAAAATACACTCCTGATATTTTAATTAATAATTTGAATTAAATAATAATTGTTTGGGTTTATTTATTTAATTAATGATTAACTGGGAGTAATTTAATAAGGGTTTTTATATTTTAATTATTTATTAAATAAATGGAATTATTTAATTAAGAGTTCAGATTTTAATTATTGGGTTTAATTGAAATACTTTCTAATTGGTTTAATTAATTAGGACTTAATATCTGTCTAAATAGTATAATTAACTAATAGCTATAATTAGAGTTATCTATTAATTAATCTTTTTGGAGTAAAGGGGTTGACTTTATTTTGTTATTGTTTAACTAGTTTTTATTTGGTCTTTTGATATAATTAACTATATTATTTGTCTAAATAATGAAATGTTTAATTAGGAATAAATATAAAAAATAAGAATAATTGAAAATTGAATAAGTGATATGGGATAACTTGTTAGGATTTAAGGGTTTAATTTTAATTTTAATTTATTTGCTTTAATAATTTAAGATTTATTTTTTACAAATATTAGGGATAAGATGAGATAAAACATGGATAGAACAAGCGATAAAATTGGAATAAAATTGTGATAAAAGGGATAAGTTTTGGGATAAAACTCTTAGGGTTCGAGAGTATAAAATTAAGATTGGGATAGAGGATAAAGCTTTGGTTTTTTATAGTATTATAATTTATTTATTTATTTAAATAAATTAAAGAGATATTTCTACAATAAAACTAATGGGATAAAATTAATGTCACACACTTAAGTTGTAAGTCCTCTGCTCTAGAGTATTGAGACATTTTTTCAAATTAAACCTTTATCCACCCCCACTGTGTGAGAAGTTTTAAGAAATAAAAACAACCAACAAACATTTTTTTTAAAAAATAACTATGGTACTCTGATCCCTCATTAAATATGAGAATACGTAGGCATAGAGTTGTAAACTTTGACGAGGATAATTATAAAAAACTTTTTTAGATTTCTTGTTTTTTTTGTAAATAATAAATAATCTTGTAAATAAATAATCAAATATTTAAACAATAAAGTAAACTTATCTTATGCGAACAACTAACCTTAGATTCGAAGGAAGATTCTATTGAATATTGTTCTGGACTGGGCCGACGCTTGGCTCGTAATCGAGCAGGCCCGAACTCCACCAGGTTGGAAGGCCCAATAAAACCTCATCGTCGAGCAGAGACCCGTCGGATAGAACATCTTCTCCGATCGGGCACGGACCAACGGCAGTCGAGCAGGGTCCTCGTATCTGCCCGATTCGCCTCTCTTCTGCCCCACTATTAGGCAGAATCCATCTAGCTCGGGAAGCTCCTCCGACCTCCCTCGCGTTCTCAACGTGTCCCCTACGTGGAGACACATTATCAAGTAACTATTCATGCTCTGCTTATTCGGTCCTCCACCTCCCGGATAACACGAAAGAATTACATTAGGGCAAAAACCACGTGCTGGTCTTCATGATGCCACATTAGCCCTAGCAGTTACCAGCGTTGGGCTGTCCAGCCCAACCTAACGCATAGTAACCGTTGGCCCTACGCTGAGGGCTCATTATAAATATCCTCTTTCACTAGAGGGTCAGGTAATCTAACTCTTACTCCTTTCTCTTTGTACTTGTTATCACTCTGCTCGTCCCTTACTTTGGCATTGGAAAGTGTTTTAGGTACACCCCCTTTTTTTTGTCCGTCACGTCAACAGTTTAACAGCTCTGACACGTAGCAGGTGATAACACTGAATCACACTATGTATTTTACTCGGATTGCACATGTTTCTTAGGATTTTATTGCTATTTTCTTGTGTTATGCTTTGGTTTTATTTTCAGGATTTCGTATTCCTAGAGCTCTTCGTGAGGAAATGAAGAAAAATGGGAAAGAAAAACCAGTTTTTGAGGAAATTGTACACATGACATCCACCATGGTGGCGCCATAGGGTAGGCCATGACTTGGATAAGAGTCAACTGTTGTCAACTGCCACGATCTCCACTTCTTTCTCCATTGATTCACATGGCGGGCGCTATGAGGGTGTGGCGGGCGCCACCTTTGTAGTTTGTTTTCCCACCCAAAAGAAGTTGGGGAGCACTTTGGTCTTTCCATAGATTTTCCTAGGTTATAAATAGATGAGTGTTGCACCCCAAAATTTGCCCAACATTTCTTTACCTAGCTTATGTTTCATTTCATGCACATTAGCATTATCATTTGCATTTCATTGACATGTATGCAGGAGATCAAGAGGTATGATCACCAATTAAGAGCTATATAAGACTATGAAGCTAAGCTAAGAAGGTTATTCAGATATTCAAAGGTTGATATCCTCGTCAGAGAAGTTAAAAGATCCTCAGAGAGAGTGGTTGAAGCCAAGAGGGTGTGTCTCCTAACTTGAGAGTTGTGGGAAGTCATCAGATGATTCTGAAGCCATGAAGTTAGACTTGAGGTCTTGAGAGAGCTCATGATAAGTGTTGAAGATCAATTTGAGGCCTATATAGGTCATTGTGCAAGATTAATAAGGCTCAACCATGAGTGGTGCAGCTAGGGTTTGACTGGGTCAACCCTAAGTCAACTGATGATTTGAAGAAGGTTGAGACCTAATCCAAGATCCATGTGATCATGGATTGATGCATTAATATGTTATGAGGATGATTCAAAGGTTAACTCATCATGATTAAAGAGTTTGAGAAGTTTCAAGCTAGGGTTTCTACGGCTTGACAGTGTAAAATCCCCTAGTTTGACCCCTATCTTCAAGGCAATTTAGCTCAAGATGTGATTGTCATCTTATCATGCCCCCAACATGAATGTTGTAGAGCATGATCTTAGCTTTAATTTTAGTGCTAGAAGTCCTTTATAGGATTTTTAAAACTCAAGTTATGACTTTGACAAGTTGTAGGTCATCTGAGGTATGTGAATTTGGAGCTTGAAAGTTGTCCAACTTGCATGAGACGTTTGCCCTAGAAGGATGATTCCTATGAACTTTTGGTCAACATGAATGTTGTTCCTTATTCTCTTAGCTTTCTAGATAGTACTAGAAGTCCTTGATAGGCTTTGTAGAACTCAAGTTATGGCTTTGACAAGTCAAGGGTATTTTGGTCATTTGGAGATTATAGGTCATTTCAATCATAAGGCCATAACTCTTATTTGCAAGCTTCAAATGGGAAAATGTTCAACATCAAACTTGTTCAAAATGATGTTTTAAGGCTATACAAGAGTTCATGAGAGCTTGGAGTAGCTTGCTTCACAAAATCACAAAAATGGCCTAAAATAAGGGTGAATTTCAAATGAACCAAAGATGGAAATTGGGATTTTTGATCTACATGTCCAAACCAAGCCATATGACATACCAATTTGATTGTAAAACACATTTTAAGAGCATTGACATTGCCACAATTTTGAATTGAGGGTTAATTTGAGGACTTGCTTTGAAAAGTGGTTACTTACATCATAAGTAACAATTGCCAAACCAATATGCAAGGCATAACCAAGGCCCCTTTCAATCCAAACACTTTCATAATCTTATTTGGAGAGAATTTGGATGAAAAACATAATGAATACAAGCTGACGCAAGGACTGTCTTGAGTATACCATGAGATTAGATTTTCAAGTGAAGTGAGATATTGAATTTCTCATTAAAGTGATCTAGAACTTTCTAGATCATTCATTCATGTTCTATATAAACATATGAAGGGATTCAGGGCCAAGGTTGGTGAGAATTGAGAGAGGAGAGTGAGATTGTGTAGGAAGGTTTTTGGATCATCAATTTGGAGATTAGTGACCAATTAGGGTTGTTACAATTTTCGGGTGAGATTGTGTTATTGCGAATCTTGAGTTTTTAGAATGAGTTAATGGCATGAATGAATTCCTGAGGAAATTTGGGACAAGATTCATCAAGGAATCGTGGCCAATGGTGGATTCTATAGAGAGTTAGGGTTGTGGAAGGTTGATCGGAGAAGTCACCGACGGTGACTCTAGCGCGCGCAGAGGGAGGAAACTCAGAAATTCAAAAGGTTGAAGATACTGGATGGCCATTGGATTGGGCTGAGACCTTTGACCAGATGAGGATCCAACGGCCACGCGTGAAGGAATTTTGTGAAGGACTTCTGAATTATTATGAAACGCAGCGTTTCATTTATTTGCTGGTTTTGGGCTTAGTCCATAGTTGATACTCCTACCCCCCTTTTGGCCCAGTTTGGATATTGAACTGATTTTTCATGCTATTCACACCGCGCGCTTTTCATTTTATTTTGATTTTCATTTTATTTTTCATTTCATACATGGTTATTGGAAAATTCATAAATAATTGAAAAATGACTCAATTAATTCCACTCTTTTTGTCATTGATTCATGATTGAATCTAGTATTTTTTAGATAAAAAACATTAATATTCCATGCATTTTTTGATTTTATGTGCATTTTTGAATTTTAATTGATATTAAAATAATCATGGTTGATGCTTGATTTTGTTGAATTTGGTTTGATCATTTGATGATGATTCTTGCCCTGATTTTTTGTGAGTAGCTAGCATAGATATGCATGTTCCCCTAGATTTTTCTCACATTTTTGTGATGAATGTAAGTGGTTGTTTTAGGTTGAAACTTTAGGAGCTCCATTTTTAGGGTTTATGGTTGATACCTTATGACTTAGGTTTTATTTCTAGAACTTGGTGGATGATTCAACCTCTGATTTTTGTATGGTAGATTCATGATTGAATTAGGATCCCTTAGGAATTTTTGTAGGAATTTACAATGTAGTTTACTATTTTTGTTTGATTTTAGTTTAGGTGCTAACTTTAGATGATTCTAATGCACTAATTCAACTAGAATGACTTCTTTAGTTCCCTTAGATTAGGGTTTTGTCTCTCTTGCTCTTGGATGATGTTGAATACAAGCTTGGGCTACCATGGAATGAATGAAGAAGCTTGGATGTGAGGATCTTCCCTTCTTTTGGTGTAGTGTTGATTAGGTGTTAAGATTAGGGTTTGTAGGCAGAGCTTCTAGATAGATTCTTTTCCTTCATAAACATGGGAGATGTTGATCACTTCCATTCTTCCTTATGATGTAAGTTCCCCTTATAAAGGCCTCATCCCTCCTTTGGTAGGATGTGTGGCTCTTCACAAGTTGGTAGAACCTTTGAGGGTCCCTTTCTCTGATGATAGGATGCTTAGTGGTGACCTTTGGTCTTCACTCTGCTACCAATCATCTAAACTTTGCTCTGGTTAGATGAATCTTTCTCCCTTGCTAGAGGATGGAGTTCCTTGTTAGAAGATTGAAGATGCTAAGAGTTGATACTTCTTTGTGTTTGAAGATTACTCTTAGGAGCTGAAGCTTGCAGATCAGGGAAAGCAAGTTGATACTTGTAAGGAGGAGAGAACTGAAGCTTGAGGGTCCAGAAGAACAAGTTGACACTTGTGAAGAAGATCAAATTGAGAGTGAGTGAAGAGCTGAGGCTTGAAGAAGAAAGAATAAGTTGACACTTATGTTGATACATTGAGAGCCTGCAGGAGCCAAGTTGATACTTGATTTTAGGAGTGAAGCCTGAAGGTGGAATTACTGAAGAGCTGAGGCTTGAGGAAGAGAGAATAAGTTGATACTTATGTGGATGTGTTGGAAGATCAGAGAAGCAAGTTGACACTTGCTATTGAAGATGATAGCCTTGAAGGGTGGTTGAGGACTGAGGACTGAACCAATGTCAGAGGAGCTTTGCTGTGAAGCTGTGGAGGCTGTTGATCTGCTTTCTTTCCTGTCTGTTTTCTTTCTGTGCAACTGTATTGGTGTGACTTGTTTGATTTGCTTGATGCATTAGAATGAGTCCATATTTAGATTGATTTAAACTAGGAGCATGATTGCACTAGAGGGGTAGTTGCTCCCTTTGCTTGTATTGTTACTGTATGGCTTTGCTTGCGGGTATTCGGTAGAGCCCTGCTCCCTTGCCTATGTGGTTTGTTATTTGCTTGATGGCATTCTCTTTCACCTCTTCTGTATGATTGCAGTTATTATATTTTTCTTGATGGCATTTTATTTCCCTATATGATTGCAGTTACTCATATCTGGCTTGAGGTCGAGACGAGCTTGTGGAGGCTGATGCCCCACACACATTTCCTCCCTCACTTGCATTGCATGCATTTTACTGTATATCTGTTTACTGTTTAAGCTGATGCTTTATCTGTTTCTGTTTATCTTTGACATGATCCCCTAGGAATCTCACTTCCTTTGATAAGGAAGTGATGATAGAACTTTAGGTTAAAACCTATGCATGATAACTTCTAGGAGTTCCCTGTTTCAAACTTCAACCATAGGATGAATCCTTGGCATGACAACATCAGGACTTGATAGTCTCCCTTTAGTTGAACCTGTTCGCTCTCTTCTCATCTCAAAACAAATTAAAATACAGTAATAAAGGTTAACTGACGTCGTACGTTACGAGCCTTAAGCTATCCGAGAAAGGATTGTTGGAGAGTTTCTTTTCAACAGTCTGGATGTTTAGTACGGCACCCTTTGGGTGACATGCGACACATTCACTCTCAGGTCATACTCTCTAGTGCGATATTGGTTGCAAACATCCATAAAAAACAATTCTTTCGTAAAAGACAGAAAACAAACTTCAAACCTTTTTGCCCCGTGGGCCCATAATTCAAAAGGAAGCTTTTCTGAAGAAAAGAGTGTCGTTAACTCTCAGTTCTACCGCAAACGGTAACGCCTAAGTCTCCAAGGGTCGAGTTGCATACACCAAACTGCTGGAACTGTTTGTTAACCTTACTCGAAAAAACAGATGAATCTGAATTCCCGTAATCCGTATTATCCCGAACTACGTAAGCTCTGATCTCTCATACCTGTTGAGAGTACGTAGACACAATACTGATGTATTGGCGAGCCACCTTCCCCGTAACCCGTAGTTAGTCGAACTACGTTGACTCTGGTTTCTCATTCTCTGATGAGAATACGTAGGCATAAAGCGCAACGCTTTGCCGAGTCATTTTCTTTTCTTTTTTAAGCCAGCCTTGATAGGTAGATAGATAAAACCAACCCGTCAGATAAACACAACAAGCGTGGATCCCGTCGAGTACGACGGACGTGAGGGGTGCTAATACCTTCCCCTTGCGTAACCGACTCCCGAACCCAGACAATGGTTGCGATGACCTTGTCTTATACCTTTTCGTCAGGTTTTTCCGATCGTTTCCTTTCCTGTTCTAAGGGATAAATAACGAAAGGTGGTGACTCTTCTGTTTTGCCGGCACCTTATTTTCGCGGAAGCGACAATGAGTTCTTGGTCCTTTTTCATCATCCAAGCTTAGTTACAGAACTCAAGCCATATATTTTCAGTATTGTAAAGTGATAAACTTCTCACATCAGGGAGTTATCACATTGTTCGATCGAGTCTGTAATCGAGTTTGGAGCATTCTGGTAGAAGTTAATCCTGCCGTTATTTTCTTTCCAGTCATTTATTTCCAATTGTACCAGATTTAAAACTTTCCGTTTGGAGCTGGTTTCCATTTACTTTCTCGCAGTATTTACTTTTCCTCCCCCATTTACTTTCTCGCAATATTTACTTTTGCGCACCATTTACTTTCTCGCAATATTTACTTTTTCGCACCATTTACTTTCTCGCAATATCTACTTTTCTGCACTGTTTACTTTCTCACAATATTTAACATGTCTATTTACATTTCCATGTCCAGCTAAATTTTAAAGGTTAGAATCTAAGGATCATAGTTAAAGTAGTATTCCATAAAAGTTGTCAATAGAAATACTTAGGGGTTATTCTGATTTTTTACACAAGTTTTCTGCACTTCATTTCTGTTGGGTAAGATCGAAAGCCGACCAACCTTTGGTTAAACTTGGTTAGTCTTAACTATTCGAAGGAAGCGAAAGCGCTTTTTCCAGTTAAGTAGGAGTTTTTAATACTTTAGAAAAACGATTTTTAAAACTATTTTTGGACGCATTTATGGGTTTAAAGTCCGGTTCGCATGAACCTCTTTTCGTTAAAAGGTTCCACGTCAAAATAGTTTTCAACTGAGTCAAGAAACTATATTTCTTAAAAATAGGTTTATTACTTTAACGCAATGCGCGCCTTTTTATAAGTGACAATAAGAGGGTTCGATTAAGGGATAAACTCGATTCTGAATACGCGAAAGCGACAGTTCCTGTTAAATTAGTTCTTTTCATAAGTAGAAAACATTACCCCATTAGAAGTTCTATTTACAAGCATTTGCAATACTACCCGACTGTGTGAATTACATTCAAACCCGTTGTTTCAAATTGAATTTTATATCTTCGTACTTTACTTTTACATTACACTCACGAACTCCCGATTGATTTGCCTTAGATAAACATCATAACAATAGAAATCGATAGATTGACGTTTGGTCTCTGTGGGATCGATAATCTTTTATATTACTCTGACGCGATTCATATACTTGCAGAAATACAACATCAAGTTTTTGGCGCCGTTGTCGGGGACCAATTATGTCAAAAGCCCGTACCCTGTTGTCACACCGTCTAGACTAAGGTTTTACCTACTGGTCAATGCGAAGAACTCGCAGCACCGGTAGTCTTATAGATCCTTTAGAGGAACCTGAACGTTACGCTCACACATGCCTCTTACTTCGTAGAATTAAGGAAACTATGGTCGAAGATCGTAACCAAAGACCCCTTAAGGATTTCGCTCAACCATCCGATGACGAACCCAGTTCTAGTATTGTAAACCCTAATATTCTTGCTCACAATTTCGAACTGAAACCCTCCCTATTACAATTAGTACAGCAAAATCAATTCGCGGGTTTCCCTTCTGAGAACCCGAATCAACATCTAAAAATCTTCATCCAATTAGCTAACACTTTTAAAACCAATGGTGCTACTCCTGAGGCGATTCATCTAAGACTATTTCCTTTCTCCCTCAGAGACAAAGCCCTTACATGGTTAGATTCCCTTCCAACCAGCTCTATAACAACTTGGGAAGACCTTAGGAGAGTTTTCCTTGCTAGATATTTCCCCCCAAGTAAAACAGTTGTTCTTCAAAACCAGATAACCAGATTCACTCAAAACCAAGGTGAATCACTCTTTGAGGCCTATTGAGAATATGTCCACACCATGGCCTGGAATCATGGCTAATCATTCATACCTTCTATAACGGACTTCATTATAACACTAAGATGACCACCGACGCTGCCGCTGGTGGCGCTCTGATGAATAAACCTTATCCTGAAGCTTGCGCTCTCATCGAGGATATGGCTCAAAACCATTGTCAATAGGGGACAAAATGAGCAATGGTGGAGAAGAAAGAAGCCCAAGGAGGAATACATGAGATAAGTTCTATAGACATGATGCAAGCCAAAATGGACGCTTTGGCCCTTAAGGTCGAACATATGTACGCAAACCTAGTTACTGCAACAGCAATCTCAATAGAATGAGAATTATGTGGAACCAAAGGACACCAATCAGTAGAGTGCAATTTGTTTAATGAAACTCATTCAAATCAGGTCAATTATGCCCAAGGGAACCCATTTACAAAAACCTATAACCCTAGATGGAGGAATCATCCAAACTTTTCCTACTAAAACAATAACCCTATTCAAAACCTTGCGCCTCCGAGACCACTCGGTTTTCAAGTCCAGAGACAAAACCCACCTATGCAAGTTGTGCCGCCCAAGCCGAACCTTGAGAAAATCATGGAAAATTTCATTTCGGCTCAAACGCAGCAAAACAAAGAATTCCTAAACCAGAACATTCATGTAAACAAAATGATTACCTAGTTAGGAACCAAGGTAGACCAAATAGTCACCCATAATAAGATGCTTGAAACCCAGATCTCCCAGGTAGCTCTCAAACAAGCTCCCGAAACCACACCCGGAGGAAAATTTCCTGGACAACCTCAACAAAACCCCCGAGGGCAAGCCAATGCAATTACTTTACAAAGTGGGACCACTTACGATGAACCGGTTAACCCGGTATTGAGCGAACCCAAAACTTCTAAGAAAATCATTGTACCCACAAACGAAGTAGAGGAACAAGTAGAATCTGAAAAACAGAAAAACCAAGATAAGGGAGAAACTATACAAAAAAAACTAATGAACCACCCCCGCCATACAAACCTCTTATACCTTATCCATAAAGACTAAAACAAAACAAGATCAATAAACAATATTAGAAATTCATTAAATTCATAGAGAATCCATCACCCAGATACCATCCTATGCAAAGTTCCTCAAAGACATCCTTACCAAGAAACGTAGACTTGACGATCCAAAACCTTTGGAATGCAATTCCATTTCCGAAAATAAACTTGTCAAAAAGGAGAAAGATCATGGAAATTTCTCCATACCTTGTATTTTGGGGAGTCATGTCATCAATAAAGCTTTCCTGGACTTAAGAGCTAGTGTGAGCCTTGTAACAACCCAATTTTCAGTAATTAATTATTGGTACTAATTAATTGGTTTAAGTGGTTTATTTGATTTAAAGGAATCATTGGATTTATTTAAATTATATGAGTTAAGGGATTTAACTGATTTATTATATTTGGTAGAATAATTGGGATTTACCAGATATTTTCTAATTAATGTCAAGATGAGATATTTTGTGAGAAAGGATTTGGTAGATATTATGAGAAAAGAAATATAATAGAAAGAAAAATCAAATGGAAAGTATATAAAGGAAAATAGATGGAAAAGAAAACATAAGGGAAAGAAAAGAGAAAGAGAAGAGAAAGAAAGAAAGAGGGGAAAAGAGAAGAGAAGAGGGAAAAGCTTGGAAAGCTCAAGGATCCGCTTCAAGCTTAGATTAAACCAAGGTAAGGGTGAGAAACATTATTATTTAATCCATGTGTATGATTATGTATGTGTGGGTTTGGTTTATTGTGAATTTCCACCATTTTTCCATTTAGGGCAAAGGAGATTTAATCGGTAGAATTGGAGTTTAATTGGTTAGAAACTGAAATGGTTAGCATAGACTAGTCGGGTGTGGTTTAACTAAGGTTATTGGGACTGGTTTGACAAGAATCGGGTGATTTCGGTGGTTTGGAGGGTTTCAGGCAGATTGGGAAGTTCTGGTTTCGCAGGTTCGCTGGCTCTCGCCAAGCGAGTGAGGGCGAAGTTTCCCCAGGCGAAGCCCAGCGAGTGGCTGGCGAGCAATTCCAGTAGCTCTTAGTGGACTTCGTTGGCTTGTTCGCCAGGCGAAGGAGGCAGTGAGTGGGTTCGCCAGGCGAATCCCAGCGAGTGTAGTGGCGAATAATTCCAGTAAACTTCCAGTGGTCTTCGCCAGCTTGTTCGCCAGACGAACTGGCAGCGAGCATTCGCCAATGGCTTCGCCAGGCGAATGGCAGCGAACTTGACAGAGTTTTCTTTTCTCTGTGATTTCAATCCGCGTTGTTTTGCTTAGCTTGATGGTGTTTAATCCTTAGCTGAGTTGCATGTTTTATGTTATGATACGTTGTACTGTGGGTAGCCTTTGGGCGTGAATCCTAGATGATAGGATCAAATATGAATTGCATTCTTTTGACAAATAATTGTATGCATTATTTTAACATGTTTAAAATGCGTGATTATTATGATGAATTCGTCGTCGTTTGGCACAATATTGTGAATGTATATTGATTGGATGCGATTATATGTGAACAATGCATGAGAATATATTGTGAATATATGCGCATTGCGTGATAAATGTGTTATGCGTGTAAGCATGATGTAATTCTTGTATGATGAATTACTTGAGAATGCATGAGAACATATTGTGAATATGTGTGCATTGCTTGATAGATGTTATAAATGCATATTGTGTGTATGTGATTAAATGTGAAGAATGCATGGGAACATATCGTGGATATGTGTGCATTGTTTAATAATTGTGAGAAATGCATGGGAACATATCTTGGATATGTGTGCATTGTTTGATGATGTGATAATGGTATTAATAAATGAATACATTGATGATTGTTGTGACATGTTGTGTGTGCAATCATGTTATAATTCGTATGTGATGAATTATTTGAAATGCATGGGATTAAGATGCGGGAACGGTCTTAAGTGCATTTTTTTGGTTGATTGCATATGCATCATTTAGTCAAGAGGTAATATTTGCTAGTTTCGTGGAGACTAGTGGCTTGTCCAAAACCTAGAAGGGTGGGTTTGAAGCCTAGGGGATGGGCTTTGTTGTCATCGGTCTAGAAGGGTGGACCCGGTTTAAATGTAAAAACCGAAAAATGATAACAAGTGTTGGTACCACATGGCATGAGTTGCATTGAGTCACATGGCATATTTGTGATTGTTGTATGAAGCGCGTGTGTGTGCATGACTTGTTGATTTGAGAGTGTGAATATAAGATTGTCGTATGCAAAAATGCTTTTGTGTATGTTATGTGGATTGATGAGGACTATGGATATGTGCATGATGAATATGCTTGATGATTGTCCCTATTTGTTTATATAAGTATGCTTTGTAAAGTATATGATGAGTTATAATGAAGTATGGTGAGAATTGTGGAATATGCGTATGTGCATTACTTGTGTAATTGAGAAATGTGAATGTGTAATAGTGAATTGGTGGATAAAACATAACATGTGTATGTTTATGTGGGATGTTGAGATTTATGGATGTATGCATGATGAAAATGCTTGATGAATGTCTATGTTTGTTTATATGCATGTTGTAATGCATCTGATAATGAAAATGAATTGTGGTGAGAAAATGTGGGTTATATGTATTCTATAATTGTGTGTGTATATATATATATATATATATATATATATATATATATATATATATATATATATATATATATATATATATATATATATATATATATATATATATATATATATATATATATATATATATATATATATATATATATATATATATATATATATATATATATATATATATATATATATATATATATATATATATATATATATATATATATATATATATATATATATATATATATGTATGTATGTATGCATTGATTATTATGATAATATTTCTCACCCTTCTGCTGGAATGATGTCTTATATGACATCGTGCAGGTATCTTGGTGTAGTACTGCTAGTAGTTGCGAGTTCGCTGTTGGTGCAGCTGTTTAGTATTTAATTATGTTGGGTCAGGTCATGCTCTGGTTATGTAACACTGGGATCGTTTGGTTTATGCCTTAGAGATATATTGTGTATTTTAAGTTGTGTTTTAAATATATTTGAAATATGTGATAATGGCCTCTGTGCCTAAGTGTTGATGATTATGTGATGAACATGAATATTCTGTGAAGGGATTTATGTAAATAAATTGAATCCGCTGTTACATGCAAGATGAAAATTTAATAGTACGACTATTTATTTCAATGTTACATGAGTATGACAGGTGAATGTTGAGATTTTGTAAAATTGTGTGACGCCCTTTTGTGAAAGCATGTTAATTTACTCTGATTAATTATGTATTATTCTGTGGGGTTAGAAGGGTGTTACATTAGTGGTATCAGAGCAGGTCGGTCCGTCCGGTCATGTTGTCTAATGTTATTTGTTCCCTTGTATGCGACATGTGTGTGAAAACACTGTCGATACATGTTTGTTGTTTAACCTTTGTCTGCAGAAGTGGGAATGATCAAAGTGGGGGAGAAGCTTGTGATTCCTCAGAATGCTGCAAGTGTGGAGTTGTAGCTCAGTGTGTAGTTAAACGCTATTATAGTTTGGTAAAGATGGTCTATGCCCCATTATGATTTCGGCTGTCTATTGACAAATTGAGGAATTGATCACCCTTAATCTCTTGTTGATAGTAGTTGGGATTGTGTTGGATGGGATGGACGTGTCTTGTAAGCTTAGATGACGTGAGCAGAGAATTGTTTGGAGTTAAGCCAAGTGCTTAACAATTGTTTTGATGAGTCGGCGCATGGCAGTGATGAGGTGGTTAATTTTGACGAGAATTTGGAGTGCTAATGAAAGTGGGAGGTTGGCAGTTCGCCGATTAATTATGTCTGTTTGGACAGTCAAAGAATTAAATTGACTGAGTGGTTTGAGACTTGTGTCTGGTATGTGCTACGGCAACAGATTATGAGGTCGAGTATGTTAAGGGTGGATAGTGACTTCTGGTGATTACTAAAGGAAATTAGATGTGGAATACAAGGTTGGTATAATTAGACCTTCAAACATTTAAAGTGTTGGAGATGTGATGAATGACCTCCTAAGAGTGGAAACGTTGTTTTTGTATTGTCGCTGCAACGGGAGAGCCGTAACTCGGAATGACGCAAAATTAGAAGTGTTGGAAGCTATTACAGTGCCCTGTGTGATGGTGAAGTAGTGACATGGAATTAAGTATGTATTGATGAAATATGTTTGGATGTTGTGGTAAGTACGGTTCGTGTTTCGCCATAAGTTCACAACTGAGTATCCGTTTGACATGGGGTTCTCCATACTTAATTGAGTGAGTAATGGTTGTATAATCGATGGTGTTTGGATGCATCGAAGAGTATAGAGAATCATGTTGCACATCGAGAATTAGAGTTATCAGTATTGGAGAAGAAGTAGTGATATTCCACTGTGAAGAAGTTCAAAGAGTTTTTGGAAAGTTGTCAATAGCTCGTGTGTTGGTTTTGCCGAATCCGACGGAACTATTCGTTGTGTTGTGATTCTTTGTTAATATGACTGGGAGATATGTTAAGTGCAACATCAACGAGTTTTGGCTATGCTTTGAAGCAACTTAAAGTACATAAGGGAATTATCAGACAAGTGATTTAGAGTTGGTTGTTGTTGTGTGTTTGTACTGGAGTTTGGAAGCCTCAATTGTTTAGTTGAGATTTGAGATGGTTAATGATCTTAAGATCTTAAGGTATTTGTTTGATTTGAGAAGTTGAATATGATGTAGAGGAAATAATTGGGACTTCTGAAAGAGTATGGTTTTGGTTGAGTTACCATTCGAGTGAGACCAAGCGGTAACTGAGTTATTGCATTGGAAATCTCTGTATGTACCGATGATGATGGTAATGAAGTTAGGGCTGATTGAGTAAATTCAGAATATGAGTGTGGTCTGTGAAGAGACTTCTCATGGAGTTGAGCTTTATATGATGAGACTGACTATTGGTATTCTCGATGAGATTCGAGGAGGTCAAAATTCTAATTCGAGTTAATAGATTGATTGAATTTAAGGGATAAAAGTCGAGGAGGTGATTTTCGGATTTATGGAAATGGTATCATGAGATGTCGAGATGGAGTATGTGTTCTGAATAGTGTGAGTTGGATGAGAGTACACTGGAAGAAGGACATTGAGATAGATGGAGTATCCATTCAGGTATTGGGAAGGTGTGACCGAATTTGAGGAGTTATTTTGATGACCACAGATGAAGAGAGAAGTAATTAAGTTTGTATATGATGGATTAGACTTATTAGAATGTCGGAGAATAAACGTCAGAGACCGTTGGGTCGGATGCAACTGTTGAATATTCCTGAGTGGGATGGAATAGTATTTCCATGGATTTTGTGCCAGGTTTTCCGAAGAATTTGAAGGGGTATGATTCGATTTGAGTGGTTATGGATAGATTGACAAGATTAACTTATTTCTTACCAATGAGGATTAATCATTCTATGTTGAAGCTAGCTGAGATGTGTATCGATGAAGTTGTGAAGTTGTGTGAAGTGTCGTCGAATGTTGTGTCAGATGGGAATCAGAGTTTTTCATTGGGATTTTGAGAGAGTTGTAGACGCTTTGAGCGACATGTTGAAGATAATCTCTGTCTAGCATCCATGGACGGATGGGTAGACAAAGAGGACTATCCAATATGTAGAGAGTTTGTTGAGAGCTTATGTGTTGGATCAAGATGGATCAGGAGATAGTTACTTGTCGTTGATTGAGTTTACCTACAATAACTGCTATTATTCTAGTATCGGAATAGCATCGTATGAGACTTTGTTTGGTAAGAGGTGTAGGACTCCTTTGGATAGACGTGTGTCCAGCGAGAGTGTTGTACTCAGGCCGAAGATTATGCAAGAGACGACTGAAAAGATCAAAAGGATCCAAGAAAGGACGTGTTTTGAGAGTTACGATAGTGACTGGTGTTGGTCGAGCTTGGGATCTCGGAAGTATATCCTGTGTTTTATGGATCTGTATCAGAGTGGTGCAGTGGAAGCATGGAGAAAATGGCATGATAGATTGTTTTACCGCTGTCACGTGTGGAGATTACATGATATGTTCATGTGTCTAAGCTAAGGAGGTAAATTGATTCAGATGGATGGTGTGCAAGAGAGAGACGATTTGATTTCTGAGGCATTTCTAGTTCAGGTTGATGAACGAGAGGTAACTTCGAGGTATAGGGATTCCTTTGATAGAGGTAGTTCGAGAGAGAGTTAGACTTGGGAGATTGGGATGCGAGGATCATATCCAGAGTTATTTGAATCAGGTAACATTTTCGAGGACGAAAATTCCTAAAGTGGGGGAGGGTTGTAACAGCCCAATTTTCAGTAATTAATTATTGATACTAATTAATTGGTTTAAGTGGTTTATTTGATTTAAAGGAATCATTGGATTTATTTAAATTATATGGGTTAATGGATTTAACTGATTTATTATATTGTGGATTTACCAGATATTTTCTAATTAATGTCAAGATGAGATATTTTGTGAGAAAGGATTTGGTAGATATTATGAGAAAAGAAATATAATAGAAAGAAAAGTCAAATGGAAAGTATATAAAGGAAAATAGATGGAAAAGAAAACATAAGGGAAAGAAAAGAGAAAGAGAAGAGAAAGAAAGAAAGAGGAGAAAAGAGAAGAGAAGAGGGAAAAGCTTGGAAAGCTCAAGGATCCACTTCAAGCTTCGATTAAACCAAGGTAAGGGTGAGAAACATTGTTATTTAATCCATGTGTATGATTATGTATGTGTGGGGTTGGTTTGTTGTGAATTTCCACCATTTTTCCATTTAGGGCAAAGGAGATTTAATCGGTAGAATCGGAGTTTAATCGGTTAGAAACTGAAATGGTTAGCATAGACTAGTCGGGTGTGGTTTAACTAAGGTTATTGGGATTGGTTTGACAAGAATCGGGTGATTTCGGTGGTTTGGAGGGTTTCGGGCAGATTGGGAAGTTCTGGTTTCGCAGGTTCTCTGGCTCTCGCCAAGCGAGTGAGGGCGAAGTTTCGCCAGGCGAAGCCCAGCGAGTGGCTGGCGAGCAATTCCAGTAGCTCTTAGTGGACTTCGCTGGCTTGTTCGCCAGGCGAAGGAGGCAGCGAGTGGGTTCGCCAGGCGAATCCCAGCGAGTGTAGTGGCGAATAATTCCAGTAAACTCCCAGTGGTCTTCGCCAGCTTGTTCGCCAGGCGAACTGGCAGCGAGCATTCACCAATGGCTTCGCCAGGAGAATGGCAGCGAACTTGACAGAGTTTTCTTTTCTTTGTGATTCCAATCCGCGTTGTTTTGCTTAGCTTGATGGTGTTTAATCCTTAGCTGAGTGGCATGTTTTATGTTATGATACGTTGTACAGTGGGTAGCCTTTGGGCGTGAATCCTAGATGATAGGATCAAATATGAATTGCATTCTTTTGACAAATATTTGTATGCATTATTTTAACATGTTTAAAATGCATGATTATTGTGATGAATTCGTCGTCGTTTGGCATGATATTGTGAATGTATATTGATTAGATGCGATTATATGTGAACAATGCATGAGAATATATTGTGAATATATGTGCATTGCATGGTAAATGTGTTATGCGTGTAAGCATGATGTAATTCTTGTATGATGAATTACTTGAGAATGCATGAGAACATATTGTGAATATATGTGCATTGCTTGATAGATGTTATAAATGCAAATTGTGTGTATGTGATTAAATATGAAGAATGCATGGGAACATTTCGTGGATATGTGTGCATTGTTTAATAATTATGAGAAATGCATGGGAACATATCTTGGATATGTGTGCATTGTTTGATGATGTGATAATGGTATTGATAAATGAACACATTGATGATTGTTGTGACATGTTGTGTGTGCAATCATGTTATAATTCGTATGTGATGAATTATTTGAAATGCATGGGATTAAGATGCGGGAACGGTCTTAAGTGCATTTTGTTGGTTGATTGCATATGCATCATTTAGTCAAGAGGCAATATTTGCTAGTTTCGTGGAGACTAGTGGCTTGTCCCAAACCTTGAAGGGTGGGTTTGAAGCCTAGGGGACGGGCTTTGTTGTTATCGGTCTAGAAGGGTGGACCCGGTTTAAATGTAAAAACCGAAAAATGATAACAAGTGTTGGTACCACATGGCATGAGTTGCATTGAGTCACATGGCATATTTGTGATTGTTGTATGAAGCGCGCATGTGTGCATGACTTGTTGATTTGAGAGTGTGAATATAAGATTGTCGTATGCAAAAATGCTTTTGTGTATGTTATGTGGATTGATGAGGATTATGGATATGTGCATGATGAATATGCTTGATGATTGTCCCTATTTGTTTATATAAGTATGCTTTGTAAAGTATATGATGAGTTATAATGAAGTATGGTGAGAATTGTGGAATATGCGTATGTGCATTACTTGTGTAATTGAGAAATGTGAATGTGTAATAGTGAATTGGTGGATAAAACATAACATGTGTATGTTTATGTGGGATGTTGAGATTTATGGATGTATGCATGATGAAAATGCTTGATGAATGTCTATGTTTGTTTATATGCATGTTGTGATGCATCTGATAATGGAAATGAATTGTGGTGAGAAAATGTGGGTTATATGTATTCTATAATTGTGTGTGTATCTATATATATATATATATATATATATATATATATATATATATATATATATATATATATATATATATATATATATATATATATATATATATATATATATATATATATATATATATATATATATATATATATATATATATATATATATATATATATATATATATATATATATATATATATGTATATATATATATATGTATATATATATATATATATATATGTATATATATATATATGTATATATATATATATATATATATATATATATATATATATATATATATATATATATATATATATATATATATATATATATATGTATATATATATATATATATGTATATATATATATATATATGTATATATATATATATATATATATATATATATATATATATATATATATATATATATATATATATATATATATAATTGTATGCATTGATTATTATGATAATATTTCTCACCCTTCTGCTGGAATGATGTCCTATATGACATCGTGCAGGTATCTTGGTATAGTACTGCTAGTAGTTGCGAGTTCACTGTTGGTGCAGCTGTTTAGTATTTAGTTATGTTGGGTCAGGTCATGCTCTGGTTATGTAACACTGGGATCGTTGGGTTTATGCCTTAGAGATATATTGTGTATTCTAAGTTGTGTTTTAAATGTATTTGAAATATGTGATAATGGCCTCTGTGCCTAAGTGTTGATGATTATGTGATGAACATGAATATTCTGTGAAGGATTTATGTAAATAAATTGAATCTGTTGTTACATGCAAGATGAAAATTTAATAGTATGACTATTTATTTAAATGTTACATGAGTATGACAGGTGAATGTTAAGATTTTGTAAAATTGTGTGACGCCCTTTTGTGAAAGCATGTTAATTTACTCTGTTTAATTATGTATTATTCCGTGGGGTTAGAAGGGTGTTACAAGCCTAATGCCTCTGGCAGTTTTTGAATGGTTAAAACTAGGAGAACCGCAGCCTACTAAGATGTCTCTTCAGTTAGCCGATAGATCCGTCAAGTATCCGGTTGGCATATTGGAAGACGTCCCAGTCATGATCGGTCAGTTATTCATTCCTACTGATTTCATTGTCATGGACATTAAAGAAGATGATGACATCTCAATCCTCCTAGGTAGGCCATTCTTATCAACCGCAAGAGCCATAATAGATGTCAAGAGAGGAAAGTTGACTTTTGAGGTAGGTGATGAAAAGATAGAATTCATTTTATCGAAATTTCTTATGGCACCAGTATTAGGAGACGTGTGTTATGCCATAAACATCATTGATGAATGCGTTAGAGAACTAGATCAAGAAGAACCCATCAGACTACCTTCAACTGTCATAAGGGAAGATGATGGATTTATGGAACCCTACATCGATGATAATCTTCACGAATGTTTATCCCTTACCCCTGATTCAATACCATGCCCTAAGAAACCAACTTTAGAACTTAAAGAACTACCCAAGAATCTAAGATATGAGTTCTTGAACGAGAAAATGGGTCGTCCAGTTATAGTCAGTGCTACCTTAAACCAAGAAGAAACATACCAGCTCTTATTTGCCTTGCGGAAATATCCCTCAGCCTTAGGATATAATATCTCTGATCTAAAAGGTATAAGTCCATCCGTGTGTATGCACCAGATTTTACTTGAGGAAGACTCAAAACCCTCTAGAGAATATCAGAGAAGGATAAACCCTATAATGAGTGATGTTGTAAAAAGGGAAGTTCTTAAGTTACTGGAAGCAGGTATAATTTATCAAATCTCAGATAGTAAGTGGGTGAGCCCTGTGTATGTAGTACCTAAAAAGGGAGGCACCATATTCGTGCAGAACGAGAAAGGAGAAAATGTAGCAAAACTGATAGAAGGAGGATGACGTATGTGCATAGATTACAGAAAATTAAACAAAGCAACTAGCTGTTGTACCCCAAAATTTGACCAACCCTTTTCTTATACTTGGCTTATGTTTCATTTCATTTTTAGCATTTTCATTTGCATAGCATTGTTCTTAACAAGGGATCAAGAGAGGTGTGCCATTCTGTGGAGGCAAGTCGCCACATATCACACAAATCTGCAAGACATTGGTAAATGCAGGTTTCGATGATGACAAATTCCCAGGATAGACTGGAAAGTATGAGTTCCAGATCCACTAAACCAGATGCAGCATATCACTCATCATATTCTCCTTTTGCTTGTCTTAAATTTTCTAAGATAAATATACCTTGAGTTGACAAAATGAAATCATGACTAAAGGCATGAAAAACTTCAAACTAACGATATTTTGCAGGCTTGCAGGACATGGGTCGAACATAGGGTCGGCGTATCCATCAGAAGCAAGGGAAGAACAGTCAGCGCACAAAGCATGCATCGACCATTGGGTCAGTGCATGAAGGAATGATATTCCAGCGGGTCAACACATAAAAGCTTTGGTCGACCATAGGGTCGGCGCACAAAGGAAAAGAATTTCAACGGGTCAGCGCACGCCGACTGTATGGTCGACGCATACTGATGAAATTTCTAGAAATTCAAAACATCACAGGCCATGCGTCGATGCACAGACCTGTTATGGTCGACCATTCGCGCGGAAAAACTGTTTTAACTTTGTTCCCTCTCATATTTGAAATACTATTATGTCCTGAATTTTGTGGGCACTATATATACTTGCTTAAACACTTGTGTCTAACAAAATTTGATATTCTTTTGATTCATGTGTTCAAAAACAAGAAAGAGTGAAATAGGTGTCCAAGATTCATCATCTTCATCTTCAACATCTCACAACATTTCAATTACACACAATCATTTTTGAAATGCATTTGTGAGAGATTCAAGGTGATAAGGTTCGAGGCTTAGATTGGAGAATCAAGCTCGGGTTGAAGATTGTGACAGGTTCTTTCTTGAATAAAACCATTGGGGTTTTGCCCTCCAAGATTTATTCGAATTTTGGGGGGTTTTGGACGAGATTCTTCATCAACGATCAATCGAGTGAAGGTGATTGTGAAGAGGTGGTCTTCACAAGTCTAGTAGCGGATTCAGTGATTTTGAAGGGAAGATCTCGGGTTCGATTTGGTGCTGTTGAGATCAGCCGGAGCCAAAGGTTTGAATAACAACGTGTTCTTCAATAAGGTGGTTGGAGTCGGAGGTCCATCAACACAAATCGAAGAACTTGATTCAGCTTGAATCAAGGGGCAAGGAGTGAAGGCAACTTTCAACACATTGAGATTTTGTTGTAATTTTTGCTGCTCAATCCTTGTATAAACTGTACATTCAAACATGTGATATCTATTCAATATATCTCAATTCTAGTTTTAGAATTGAGGGCAGACATACCCCGAAGCGAGGACGACGGGGGAACTGCCTCACCAAATTACTTGTCTTCTTTATTTTCAGCATTTTCGTTACAGCTCAAATAAGTAATTTTTGTGTAAGCTCTATTGTCAAAATTGTGATATCAATTGAGTAAGAGATTAAAACGTTGTTTTTAACTCTAACGTACAACAAAACATTGTACTAGGCTGATTGAAATCACTTACTCAACATAAACATCACTTGGAGTGTCTTTGCACACCAAGTGTTTGACATATTGCTTGAACCAAAATTATCTTACTTGTGTATCTAGTTTTGGTTTGATTTTGAATCATTGGAACTAGGTAACCTTACAACTGAAGTAAATAATTGATAAGCATAGTTTGTGTTGTGATTCTATTTTTCCGAATTGTCATAAATCCATAGACTTACGTATATCCGGTTTTCCAATAACCGTTCGTTTTAGACTATAATTTTCCTCGGCCGCTTCCGCACTTAAAACATTTTTAAAACCAATTTTAGATTGGTAGAGCCTACTCAAATTTTTTATTGGGGATCTATTCAACCCCCCCCCCCCTTCTAGATCCGTGCCATAGTCTAACAAGTGGTATCTAGAGCTCCGGTTATTCGGTACTTCAAATACAACGAGATAGAAAATGGCAAACGAACCTAAAGGGGCGTACAATAGGGCTCCTGTTTTCAACGGTGAAAATTATAGTTATTGGAAAGACTGTATGCGTGTGCATATAAACTCCATAGACAGAAAAATATGGAACGTTATCCTTAATGGTCCAATAGAAATTACTATGACCAATGCGGATAATGTAGTTGTACCAAAGCCTGAAGCACAATGGACCGATGACGATGAGAAAATATACAATTATGATTGGAAAGCTAAAAACATCTTAATCTCCTCATTAGGTGTAGATGAATACTATCGTGTATCCCATTGTCCTACTGCTAAGGCCATGTGGGATTCACTACAAATAGCCCATGAGGGGACAAACGATGTTAAGTTGGCTAGAATCAATACATTAACTCAAGAGTTCGATCTCTTTTTCATGGAGCAAGGGGAAACCATTGCTGACATGCAAAAGAGATTTACACATCTCATCAATCATTTACATTCATTAGGTAGGCCTGTTTCCAATGATATTGCTACTAATAAGATCTTAAGATGTTTAAACCGGGAATGGCAACCTAAAGTGACCGCCATCAAAGAAGCACATGATCTTACCTTATTAGATTTAACAACATTGTTTGGCAAATTACAAGAGCATGAACAGGTACTCTTGATCTTAGACCAACGCGAAAATATGGAAAAGAAAGACAAAACAAAGGTGAGTGAAAAGAAATCAATAGCTCTCAAGACTTCCTCCACGAAGTCTCAAGCAAAAGAGCAAAATGATTATTCCTCGAGCGACGAAGAAGAAGAGGACACAAGCGAAGATATGGGGTTGTTTGTTAAACGGTATAACCGTTACGTGAGAAAGAACGGCATCCAACATTCTGAGAAGAACTTGGTAAACTTCCGGAAACAATCGAGACACTCCAAGGATGATGACTCGAAAGGTAAAAAGACTAGAGGGACGTGCTACAAGTGTGGAAAGCCTGGTCACTACAAACCGTACTGTCCAATGAATAAAAAGGGAAAGGACAAGGAATCATCAACATCACACAAGAAATCATCAAAGCCTAGGAGAGTGTACATAGCATGGGAAAGTGACAGTGACTCTTCCTCCTCTGATGAAAGTTCTAGTGATGAAGAAGAGTCCGTGAACCTATGCCTCTCCACCAATCAGAAAAATAAGAAAAAACAGGTACGTCACTCTAAATATGATAAGTCCTCAAATATGTCGCATTCAGAATTACAAACCGCATTTCATGCCTTACATAATGAAGCAGTTGAAGCCTTCAAGAAACTTGCTTCTAATAAGAAAATTTTTACGTATTTAGAGCATAAAGTTAAAGAGTCCGAAAAGAAATTAGAGGACCTTAAGGCTTCCATTGTGAAAGGAAATGAATCGGATTGTAAAGACGATAGAAATCCTTTCAACTTCGGGTGTGGTACTTGTCATATTTGGCAAGGTGAGGTTAGAAACCTCAAGGCCAAATTAAACAAGGCACTTGAGCCTAAAGTTACATTTGCTATTGATAAAAAGGATTTTAGAAAAAGTATGATTAACCCATACCAAAAATATGCATATGTAATTAGGGATCAAGCAAGTGAAAGTGTCTCTAAAGTTGATTTTGCTTGCTTATATTGTTGCAGGAAAGGCCACTCCATTGGTAAATGCCGTTTTAGGAGATTTCTTGTTCCTAAAGGAATCTACCAATGGTTGCCCAAACGCAACCATTTTTTCGCTAACCTATTAGGACCCAATATGCCATTGGGTACCTCCTTGTGCTAATTACGTTTTGACAGGTGAAATGTATCGAGACCACCGAGAGAAGATGGGTTCTCGATAGTGGGTGCTCAAGACACATGTCTGGAGACATATCCTTATTCATAGGCTTTGTGGCTAAGAAGAAAGGGTATGTAACTTATGGTGATAACAACCGTGGAGCAATTCTAGGTAAAGGTAGTGTAGGTAATCCCGCCTCTACTATGATTTCCGACGTATTGCTTGTCAAAAACCTTAAACATAATCTGCTTAGCATTAGCCAACTGTGCGACAAAGGATACAATGTATCCTTTTCAAAAGATTGTTGTAAAATAGTGCATGAAAATTATAAGAAGAATATGTTTAATGGTTTTAGAGTAAACAATGTATATATGCTTGACTTAAATGAAGTATCATTAACAAGCGACAAATGCCTCATAACTATGAGTGAAGACTCATGGCTATGGCATAGGCGTTTAGCGCATGTTAATTTTGACTTACTCAATAAGGTAGTCTCAAAAGACCTAGTCTTAGGACTTCCCAAAATAAAGTTCACCAAGGATCACCTTTGTGATGCTTGTCAAAAAGGGAAGCAAACGAGGATCTCATTTAAATCCAAAAAGATAATTTCAACAACGAGACCTCTTGAACTTCTACACATGGACTTGTTTGGGCCGTCTAGGATCAAAAGTCTAGGAGGAAACTATTACAGGTTCGTAATAGTGGACGACTTTTCTAGGTTTTGTTGGACCATCTTCTTAGTAAGTAAAAGTGATACATTCGCCGCTTTTGAAAAGTTTGCTAAGCTTTCCCAAAATAAGTTAAATACAAACATAGTGTCCATTAGGAGCGACCATGGAGGTGAGTTTGAAAATCACTTATTTGAAGAATATTGCGGTAACCATGGTATTGATCATAACTTCTCCGCTCCACGCACTCCTCAACAAAACGGGGTTGTGGAGCGCAAAAACTGTATTTTAGAAGAATTGGGAAGAACAATGATTAACGAAAGTGGTTTACCTAAATATTTTTGGGCCGAAGCCATTAGTACGGCATGCTATGTTTTGAATAGGGTACTTATTCTCCCCATTCTAAACAAAACACCGTACGAACTCTTAAAAGGGCGAAAGCCAAATGTTTCTCACTTGCACGTGTTTGGATGTAAATGTTTTGTATTAAACAATGGAAAGGAAAACTTGGGCAAATTTGATTCCAAAGCCGATGAAGGTATCTTTCTCGGATACTCTCACTCGAGTAAAGCATATAGAATATATAATAAACGATTACTTGTTGTAGAAGAGTCTGTGCATGTTACCTTTGATGAGTCCTACCCGAGAAATGTCGGAAAGGATAGTGTTGTTCATGGTGCAGGTACATCCACTGAAGACATACTCAAAAGTGGCGAGATAGGGATTGATCAACCGGACAAAGCCAAAATTAAGGAGGATAAGGATGCACATCGTGATGCAACAGAGGAAGTTCATCCGCCTTCAAACGACGATCTTCCTCATGAATGGAAGTCATCTAAAGACCATCCTATTGAAAACATTATTGGAGACATCACAAAGGGTGTAACAACTCGTGCTAAGCTAAGTAATTTCTGTTATTACTTCGCTTTCGTGTCACAGATGGAACCTAAAAACCCTAAGGAAGCCCTACTCGATGAACATTGGTATTTGTCAATGCAGGAGGAACTGAATCAGTTTACTAGAAATGAGGTTTGGGACCTTGTCCCTCCTCCACGAGGTCATCGAGTAATCGGCACCCGATGGGTGTTTAGAAATAAACTGGACGAGAACGGAGTAATAACTCGTAAAAAAAAGCGTTTAGTCGCGCAAGGGTATAACCAAGAGGAAGGCATCGACTATGAGGAAACTTATGCGCCGGTTGCCCGACTTGAGGCTATACGCCTTCTACTTGCTTTCGCTTGTGCGAAAGATTTTAAGTTATTTCAAATGGACGTCAAAAGTGCTTTCCTTAACGAGTTTATAAATGAAGAAGTCTATGTTGCTCAACCACCTGGTTTTGAGTCTCATGAGTATCCTGATCATGTCTATAAATTGAAAAGAGCTTTGTACGGTCTTAAACAAGCTCCTAGAGCTTGGTATGAGAGACTAAGCAAATTCTTACTTGATCAAGGCTACTCAAGAGGAAAGGTTGATACTACTCTCTTCATTTAACGTCAAGGAACACACTTAATTCTTGTACAAATTTATGTTGACGATATCATATTTGGTTCCACTAACATGAATCTCGTAAGAGAGTTTGCTAAGCTTATGCAGGGTGAATTCGAGATGAGTATGATGGGTGAACTCACATATTTTCTCGGGTTACAAATTAAGCAACTGAAGGAAGGAACATTCGTGAGCCAAACAAAATATTGTTTGGATCTTCTCAAGAGATTTGACATGGCAAATGCAAAAGCCATAGACACCCCTATGCCAACTTGTGCAAACATGAGTAAAGATGAAAGTGGCAAAGATGTTGAGGTAAAAAGGTACAGAGGTATGATTGGCTCGCTTCTCTATCTCACTACTTCGCGTCCTGACATTATGTTTAGCGTGTGTATGTGCGCCAGATACCAATCATGTCCTAAGGAATCCCACCTAAAATCTGTCAAACGCATACTCCGATACCTATCTGGTACTCCGAAGTATGGATTGTGGTATTCTAAGGGTAATGATTGTTCATTGGTAGGCTTTTCTGATTCTGATTTTGCCGGTTGCAAATCAGATAGGATAAGCACCAGTGGTACATGTCGCCTATTTTCAAACTCTCTGGTTAGTTGGCACAGCAAGAAACAAGTGTATGTTGCTCTGTCAACCGCCGAAGTGGAATACGTAGCCGCCGGTAGTTGTTGTGCGCAAGTCTTATGGCTTAAACAACAACTATTGGACTTTAACTTGAAGCTAGAACGTATTCCAATATTTTGTGACAACACCAGTGCTATAAATCTTACCAAGAATCCAGTGTTACACTCACGTACTAAACACATAGAAATTCAACACCATTTTCTTAGGGACCATGTAGAGAAGGGTGACATTGTCTTTGAGCACGTCGATACTAAAAACCAACTAGCGGACATTTTCACAAAGCCGCTAGCCAATGAGCCCTTCTTTCATATCCGTCGAGAACTTGGTATTCTCGATATTTCTGATCGGGTTTAAATATTGCCACGTTTTTGTACCACTAACAACTACGTTTTTGTACCACTAACAACTATGTTTTTGTACCACTAACAATCGCTTTGAGTTTACTGCAAGTACAAATCAGTGATTAACTAGAGTAGTTCGTATAAAGGTGATATTGCTCCTTTCTTCCTTGTTTTTCTCTCTTAGCATTCATGACTTGAAAAATCTATATCGTTCTACAATCATGGTACTTATATATAGATATGACTGTTGCTGGTTGATACTATGTGTGTTGAATGCATGTCATATTGTGAAAAGATGAATAGGCATGATAAATAAGCAAGTGTGACATTCTGCATAACTTGAAATTGAAAATTTTGAGGTTTTTGAAGGTTTGAGTCGACCTAAACAGGACAATGGTCGACGCATGCTGTAAATTTTTCAAAATAATCAAAAACTGAACAGTATGCGTCGACGCATGCAGGGCTATGGTCGACGGCTCGCTTGAAAACCCAGAAATTTTCTCGTTTGAAAACCGTTCCACTTTCCCTCTTCCCTGCATTAATTGTGTTGTGATGCTTTGACATGACATTCTTCTTGTGAATTGCATCTAGTCACCTATATTGTCTCCTTGTCTCCTCCCTCTTCCCAAAAACCCTAACCTCTTCATCTATTAAAGACCCAAGAATTCCTCTTCTCCAACATTATTCCTAAATCATTGTCTTCAAAGTTTCTCTTCCAACTACTCCAAAACTTTTCATCAATGGCTTCCTCTCTCCGCAAAACTACCGGTAAGAGATCAAGAGCATCTTCATCCTCTGCTTCAGTTCCGGTAACTGCTGTCTCGCTTGTTCATCCTCCTGCGGTTGAAAACTTCAACAAAAGTCTCAACAAGAGGGCCATAGTTCCACAGCATGCCTTCTACCATGCAACAAGTGAGCGCTTGCATCTCACTCGGCTTCTGTCCCTATTAGACTTTCAAGGGTTCGTAAATTTCCTGGAGTGTAATACAAAGTACAGTGAAGATCTGGTCAGAGTGTTTTACACAAATATGAGAGGTAACTTTCAAGACCAGCACTTTCACACATCTGTAGGAAATAGACTGGTTAATATCAATTCTGAAGTATGGAACAAATATTTTGATATGACTGTTGATGCTGATGCACCCCCTCTCCATGAGGTAACTGACACTCGTACGGTGCCGGGTTATGAATATAAGAGGGCTCTGAATGGAATGCTCAAACGACCGTATCCAAAGGAGCTTTTCCTCGATCAGTCACTGCCGGGAAACTCAATACAGAGGAGCGCATCCTTCAGTGGATTGTCGCTCGTATTCTATGACCGAAGAAGGGTGGTCTGTCGCGTGTAGAACAAGCTGAGGTACATCTTATCTACATTCTGCAAAATAGGATCAAAATAAATTGGCCTTACTATATTGCTAGCAGGATGTTTGCTCTGAGAGACTCAAGTAGAGGCACTGCTTTAGCCTATGGGTCATTCATCTCAGAAATTCTTGCTGCTGTGAATGTTGTGTATCCAACATTTCCATGTGTATCAGTTTCCCCAGATAAAGAATTTAGCACCAAAACCCTTGCAATGATGGGGTATTTTTGGTGTGCTGAACGTCGCTCATACAGATTTGTCCGACGGGCTAATATCCCTCCGGTTCCTGATAACGATTCTAATGAAGAAGAAAGTGAAGAGCAGGGTGAAGAAGAAAGCGACGAACAAGGTGAAGAAGAAAGTGAAGAGGAAGGTGAAGAAGACTATGCAGAAGACAACACAGATGCAGAGATCCCAAAACCTATCCATGGGACTCAAGATTATCATCAATCTCCAGTCCATGATACTGCTACAAATACCGATTGGGTCCAGTACTCATATCGATCAGAAGACCAAGAAGGCGATTCTACAAATCAAGGCTGGGGCGATTGGCAATATACAGGCTGGACTACCTTGGGTAGATTCTATGACCCATATCACGGCTACCCTCAAGACTACCAACCCTCTGAGCACTCATCACCTCCTCCGCCTTCAGATAACTCCGAAGTCATTACTATGATGCAGTCAACGCAGTTAGAACAACAAAACTTCATACGGCGTCAAGACACTCAGATGGAGCAGATTAGAGCTGACCTTCATGCCCAAAATGAAAGGTTCAATTCTTTTTCTACTCAGATGGACGCCTGTATTGACTCTCTGGTTGAATCACATGAGCGGCAAGATTGGGAAATCACCAACGCTATTAGTCATCTCAACATGTTCGTCGAAGCCTTTTTGGACTTCTCGGATCCTTACCACAATCCAGATGCTCCATACCGAGGGAGAGGACGAGGACGGGGGCGTGGTTATTAGATTCATAGTTGCATATTTCATATTTGCTTATATGTCTTAGTCTGTGTACTTTTCATTTGTTTTGTATTATCTGTGCCTGAACTTTCATTACATGTGTTCGTCATTATCTATTATTTCAAGATTCTTGTTCATTATCATGCTTGTGTGTGAAGTTTGGTAATCAACTATCACCTATTGTCTGTACTATGTTATTTGATGCGTTCCTCTTCTCTTTTTGATGGTGTCAAAGGGGGAGAAGACAATGTTGCAAGCAAACACCAAAGCCAAAGCCAATATTTCAGGATATTAACAACATTTGATGACTGTTGTTCTACAGCCTCATAGTGCAAAAGAAAGGGGGAGCTTATGTATACTTGTGCGCGTGTGTATATGTTGCATATTTGGTGTTTTAAATGTATACAGGTTGTCATCATCAAAAAGGGGGAGATTGTGGAGGCAAGTCGCCACATATCACACAAATCTGCAAGACATTGGTAAATGCAGGTTTCGATGATGACAAATTCCCAGGATAGACTGGAAAGTATGAGTTCCAGATCCACTAAACCAGATGCAGCATATCACTCATCATATTCTCCTTTTGCTTGTCTTAAATTTTCTAAGATAAATATACCTTGAGTTGACAAAATGAAATCATGACTAAAGGCATGAAAAACTTCAAACTAACGATATTTTGCAGGCTTGCAGGACATGGGTCGACCATAGGGTCGGCGTATCCATCAGAAACAAGGGAAGAACAGTCAGCGCACAAAGCATGCGTCGACCATTGGGTCAGCGCATGAAGGAATGATATTCCAACGGGTCAGCGCATAAAAGCTTTGGTCGACCATAGGGTCGGCGCACAAAGGAAAAGAATTTCAACGGGTCAGCGCACGCCGACTGTATGGTCGACGCATACTGATGAAATTTCCAGAAATTCAAAACATCACAGGCCATGCGTCGACGCACAGACCTATTATAGTCGACCGTTCGCGCGGAAAAACTGTTTTAACTTTGTTCCCTCTCATATTTGAAATACTGTTATGTCCTGAATTTTGTGGGCACTATATATACTTGCTTAAACACTTGTGTCTAACAACATTTGATATTCTTTTGATTCATGTGTTCAAAAACAAGAAAGAGTGAAATAGGTGTCCAAGATTCATCATCTTTATCTTCAACATCTCACAACATTTCAATTACACACAATCATTTTTGAAATGCATTTGTGAGAGATTCAAGGTGATAAGGTTCGAGGCTTAGATTGGAGAATCAAGCTCGGGTTGAAGATTGTGACAGGTTCTTTCTTGAATAAAACCATTGGGGTTTTGCCCTCCAAGATTGGTTCGAATTTTGGGGTTTTTTGGACGAGATTCTTCATCAACGATCAATCGAGCGAAGGTGATTGTGAAGAGGTGGTCTTCACAAGTCTAGTAGCGGATTCGGTGATTTTGAAGGGAAGATCTCGAGTTCGATTTGGTGCTGTTGAGATCAGCCGAAGCCAAAGGTTTGAACAACAACGTGTTCTTCAATAAGGTGGCTGGAGTCGGAGGTCCATCAACACAAATCGAAGAACTTGATTCAGCTTGAATCAAGGGGCAAGGAGTGAAGGCAACTTTCAACACATTGAGATTTTGTTGTAATTTTTGCTGCTCAATCCTTGTATAAACTGTACATTCAAACAGGTGATATCTATTCAATATATCTCAATTCTAGTTTTAGAATTGAGGGCAGACGTGCCCCGAAGCGAGGACGACGGGGGAACTGCCTCACCAAATTACTTGTCTTCTTTATTTTCAGCATTTTCGTTACAACTCAAATAAGTAATTTTTGTGTAAGCTCTATTGTCAAAATTGTGATATCAATTGAGTAAGAGATTAAAACGTTGTTTTTAACTCTAACGTACAACAAAACATTGTACTAGGCTGATTAAAATCACTTACTCAACATAAACATCACTTGGAGTGTCTTTGCACACCAAGTGTTTGACATATTGCTTGAACCAAAATTATCTTACTTGTGTATCTAGTTTTGGTTTGATTTCGAATCATTGGAACTAGGTAACCTTACAACTGAAGTAAATAATTGATAAGAATAGTTTGTGTTGTGATTCTATTTTTCCGAATTGTCATAAATCCATAGGCTTACGTATATCCGGTTTTCCAATAACCGTTCGTTTTAGACTATAATTTTCCTCGGCCGCTTCCGCACTTAAAACATTTTTAAAACAAATTTTAGATTGGTAGCGCCTACTCAAATTTTTTATTGGGGATCTATTCAACCCCCCCCCCTTCTAGATCCGTGCCATAGTCTAACATATTCCAGAAGAGGAATCTCATTTGATCTCAAGCTCAGGAAAGAGTGTTTACCATCATCATAAAGTTGTCAAAGCTCCTTGAAAGGAAGGATTGATGTGTGTTGTTTATCTCCGATCTTGGGGGTCAACAGAGGATCATTAGAGGTTCATAAGGGAATTATTATGGATAGGAGGTGTTTGAGAAGTTCATTGAGTGCTTTGGAAGTCATTGTGGAGCTTGTCTAGGCTTTTATTTCATCTGCAAGAGGTCACAGTCAAAAGATGTGAATCTAGAGTTTCATCTAGTCAACTCAAGGTCAACTGTGGACTTGAGAGGGTTCAAGACTTGGTTCTAAGTCATTGAGGCCATGGGAAGTTATATTGAGACACTTAGGATGTCATGTCAAGTTCAAATCAAGAAGAATCAAGAGTTTAAAGTGTTACTAAATTAGGGTTTCAGAGGATCTTAGTGTAAAATCCCCTTCTTTAGTGCCTAACTTCAAGGACAAGTTACCTTATGATACAAGTCCAATCTCACTTTCTTGCAAACATGAAACTAATAGGGCATGTTCATAGCTTTGTTTTGAGTACTAGAACTCATCCATTGGGTTTGTGGAACTCAAGTTATGATGCCAACAAGTTAGAGGTCTCAGATGAACTTATTTTGGTCAACTAAAAGTCAACTCACTTCCAAGGCACTTTTGACCTAGAATCATGTTTCTCCTCAACTTTAGGGGAACATGAAAGTTGTTCATTATGATCTTAGCTTTCCAAAAAGTCCTAGAAGTCGTTGATATCATTTGTAGAACTCAAGTTATGGTCTTGGCAAGGCAAGGGTATTTTGGGAAGATTTTATTATAGGTCATTTACATGAACTTGTGTACCTCAAATGAACTTCCAACCAACATGGAATTTGCTCATAGTGATATCATTTACATCATACAGCTCAAAGATCATGTGAATCATGGAATTATATGGACATGTGGTGAAGTTTTCAAGTGAATTATGGACTTTCAAGCATGATTTGAATTTGATTCATTATAGGTCATGGTTTGATCTCATTTTGATTCAATTCACTTCACAATACAATCATAAGAGGTTTGCACAAATTGGTTTGGTACAAATGAGCACAAACACGTGCAATTTCAAGTTTCTTCACAAATAAGTTTCAAGTTCAAACTTGCCATTTGGATCCAATTCAAAGCCCAAACCAATTCCATTGCAAAATTAAGCTCACATGCTGCAGATTAGAGTGATTTCCATGAGTGAAGCAAGGAATTTTCACGTGCGCATGAGTAACTTGATTTTTTTATGGCATTTTTTCAAATAATCAAATTGAGGCTTCATAGGCCTTCCAAACCATTTCAAATCCATCATATATAAACTAAAAATTTGCCCTAGAGGCTCAGGATGCGCATTTGGAGTTGGAGAGAGCAGTTTCAGATTCAAAATTCTCAAGCAAATTTCAAATTCGAATTTCATTGTTCTTCACAAATCAAGTTCAATTGAAGCTCAATTCATCTTCCTTGAAGCATTTGGAGTGGATCTGGAGCAAGAAAAGCAAGCTTACACGCATTCGAAGCACCAACAGAGTGTCTCCGTACAGTAAGTTTCCAATCCACATTTCTCTCATTCTAGACCATGATTTAGGCTCATACTTGTTGCATCTGAAGCCCTATGTTGAGTAGGCCATGTTTGATTACTTGTTGTTCATGTTTAGTTGAATTCCAGCATGTACATCTCATTTTTCTTGGCTTCGATTCGCTTTATTTATGGATCATCTTGAGAATATAAGAGTGGATTCATAATCCTTGCAACTTCAGCTTTCGTTTGGTACCATTTTTGTGCATTTTGGTTGAGGTTGGATGACTGTGTCTCCGGCTGTCTCACCGGAGAAGACGACCGGAGCCCTAGCTCCGGCGTCTGATTATTTGCCATTCAGATCTGATGTGGCCTCCGTTGAACATTTGACTACTTGCGTGTGTGGCTCAGATTGGCTTGACTGGATCCACTTGGAACGTTGAAGACACGTCTGTTTAATGAAACAGAGCGTTTTGGCTAGTGAGACAAGTCTGAGTGGATTGGGCCAGAAATGTTATCCACACCCCCAGCTTTTGTGAGCCCAAGCACGTTTTAACTGATTTCCTTTGCATTTCTGTTTTACTTTTACACTTCCCTTCCATTTCCATTTTATTTTCTTTTATTTTCTTTTCTGTTTTGGTTTTCAATTATTAAAAATAGCTCCAAATTGTTAAAAATTCCACAAAAATTATTTTCCAACATTTCAAAACTTTAATTAATTTTTTATAATTTTTAATTTCAATTTTCTTATATTTTGCAATTGTAGTTGTTTTCTTTTGATCATCCTTGTTTGAGATGCCAATTGTGATCACCAATGAATAGGGTTTCCTCTCCATTTAGAGGATGGGTTGAGGTACCTTTGAGGCTGGTTTTGGTCAAGGTTTGATCAATTTTTGTTTGACTTTGTGTTGCTTTTTGTTTGATCCTCAATAATAATTCATCAAGGTGGAACACCCTAGTTGATCAAATCATTTGTTGATGCCTTGAATTGAATTTGGTTTGGATGCTTTGGCCTCTGGTTACCAACATGTTTAGGTGCTTTGTGCATTTTATTTGGCATTTATTGAACTAATATTCTATTTTTGGCGAGGCTTGCAAGTTAAGTCACCCTAGATGAAGTTCATACAAACTAGTTGACCTAGTTTCTTTGGGAAATAACCTTGATGGATCCCATGAGCACCTTATGAGCTTTGATACTCATTCATAACATGATTAAGGTGTTGTTTCCCTTGAAAATCGGAAAACAACCACTGATCTTCCAAATCTAACTTTGGTGACTCACATGATCGATCAGATTGATCCTAGGACATGTGCTAAAAGATTTATTTTTTGGTTTTAAGACTTTATCCAAGTTCCACACTCGAATAAGGTTGGGATAAACAGAATCCTAAAAGAACATCTATTCGACTACGGGTTGATTTGAGGGTAAAATAAGGCTTCTAATAAAAGATAAGAAAGTTTGTTGGTAAAGGTGAATTTGGATTGAGGGCGAAGAGAAAAGAAGAGAAGTAAGGTAAAGAGAAAAAGGGTAAAGACAATAAAGGCAATAAAAGACTTTGTAAAACTTAAATTAAAAACAAGTAAATTGCATTAAGTTTAAAAGATGGTGTGTTTACATCACGTACATTCTCTTACAATACTCGCTTTCTCTACACTCGGATACTTGGAGTAATTTTAAGAGTAACTTGTACAATGGTAAATTACAACACACCTTGGATATGTCTAAGACACTCTATTTATAGTAACAAAAAATAACCTCCAATAACTTCCACCATAATCTCCTTCCGCCACTTGTCTTAAATGCATGGATCCATTATTCATAAGGTGACACGTGTCTCCCTCCATTTTCCATAAGCAAAATCGTTCCCTCCAACATTAAAATTTCAAATACTTCGACGCACCATTCGTTATTGGCAGGCGGTCGAACCCTTGGCCTCGGGGTGAGTCCTTCGACTTTGCTTCTTCCTTCTTTCGACCATTTTCTTGCATTCAAGGTATTCTCCAACTTTTTTCTCTGGACACTTTCTTTCTAGCTGAGGCGTCGAATTTAGGAGCTAACAGGTGTTGGTTTTGATTTTATAGACCATACACTTGTTTTGTTTGTGTTGCAAGTCACTTTGGATTAAGGCACTCCACTTGTGTTTAAGTGTTGAATGTGGTTTGAACTTTGGTCCTTTCTATTGCCTTAACTTGTAACTTGTTTGGGTTTGGTTTCCATTCTTGTTTGTGAGCTTTCCTCTTGTGTTCTCACTTTTGCCCTTTGGCTTTTGATACTCATTCAAAGCAATTTGGTATCCTTTGTTCATACTTTAAGTTTGCTTTGAATGAGGGATCACTTTAAGCACTTGTTTGTTCTTTCTTCTTGCATGATCAATGTGTTGCATTTGGTTGAGATATTTCTCACGTTGCTTGCTGCCCAAGCCTATTCTCCCATCTCCATTTTGATGGTTGTAGGAGTTATAACTTCTCCCATTTCATCTCACTTTTGCTTTGACTTGTTTAAGTCATTTTGTTCTTATCTTTTGTTTGCTTTGCATCATTTGCATCTTGCATATCCTATTTGCATTTCTTCTTGGCTTGTTTAAGTTAACTTCAACTCTTTATTTCATCTCATTTGTGATTGATTTTATCTTGTGTTTACTTGGTTTCTTTGCCATGATCCCTTAGGATTCTTAGTCCCATTTGTTTAAGCTGGGAGTAAGAGAGACATTAAGTGTTCAATCCAAACATGATAACATTAGGATAGTCTTTTCCTCTCTTAATCTTAATCTTATGAGCACATTGCATGATAACATTAGGGTTTATTAGTTTCCCCTTAGAGTTTGTGTCTTCTCTTCTCATCTCAAAACTTCTTCAAGACATCTAATAAAGGATAATAAGTGTTGTACGCTACGAGCCTTAAGTATTTGGGGAATGATGGTTGGGGGGCTTCCTCTTAACTGTCTAGAGTGTTTAGCGTATGCCTTTTGGGCAATATGCAACGCATTCGCTCTCAAGTCATAGTATTTAGTGCAACATGAGTTACAAACTTAATTCAATTCACTGCTTCATAAAAAACACAAAACAAAACATCAAACCTTTTCTATCCCTTGGGATTAATTGAAAATCATTTTCAGAAAGAGTGTGGTAACTCTTGGTTCTACTACAAACAGGTAACACCTAAGTTTCCAATGGTCGAGCAACAATACACCTAACTACTAGAACAAAGGTTTAACCCTTCTCAAGTAAAACACTTGAACCAACCTGTGGTCATGTCAGCCTGAACTACGTTTTCTCTGATTTCTCGTACCAGACGAGGATACGTAGGCACGAGACGGCGATGTCTTGGCAAGCAACCTTCCCCCATATTACCCGTAGTTTTATGAACTACGTTAACTCTGACTTTCCCATTGCACGAGGGAGTACGTAGGCATAGAGCGAAGATGCTCTATCGAGTCTCTTTTATTTTCTTTTGTCCCTGTGACCAGCCTTATAGATTAACACCTGTTTAGATAGACATCAAGCGTGGATCCCGTTGAGTACAATGAACGTGAGGGGTGCTCATACCTTCCCCTTGCGTAACCGACTCCCGAACCCGAGATTTGGTTGCGATGACCTGTCTTCTCCCTTTTTCGTAGGTTTTCTATGATCGTTTCCTTTCCCTCTTTTGGGATAAACAACAGATGGTGGCGACTCTTCTGTCCTTGCCGACCCTTCTTCGCAGCGATGCGATAGCTGGAGACTCTGTTGGGGACTCTTCCCACCCCCTATGTGAGTCAGTCCTAGCACTTGTTTGTTTTATTTTTAGGTGTGTATATATGTGCATTTGTGTTGTATTTGTATTTTACCGCATTTACATTTTACTTTCTGCATTTTATATATCATATTGTTGTGTTGTTGGGTGGGAATGTTCCACTGTGTGATAAGCCAAAATCCAGGCTTGAGTATAACCCTAGAATTAGAAGTGGAAAGTAGTGATGAACCTGTATGTTTGGCATGCACTAGTTCTCACGAAATTTGCGCTCAGACGAGATTCTCTTTGATGACTACCTTTTCATTATGTTTCGAACAGTTTAGAGGATGTTAGATCTGGGGATTGTCGACTCTGGGGACCGATCATTTAGGATTCAGATAAGTGAGGCCGCTTCGTTAGACTATGATGCCAAACCAGAAATGGTGAACGTATCATCGTTTCTTAAAAGTCTGTGACGTTGATGACCGCATAGGATGCCAGACCTTGTCAGAGATAGGTTCATACATGTGAGCGGAGAGGGTTATGCAAGAAACATTGACCTTCAACCTACCCGGTTTTCTTATCAGTGCGAACCTTTGATTTCTGATACTTGGGTATTCCGGTATTTTCTCGCCAGAGCGAAGCGCCGGTTCATCTCAGTCAACAACACAACAATCTTGATCTCCTGTTGCATTTGCGTTTTCATATTAACATTGACATGTATTTATGTTTCAGGTGCATATTCTCCTCTTGATTCTAGTAAACCATCCCCTGCTGACATGGAGAGTTGTTTGAAGAAGACAATTGTGTACAAGTTTCCCACACCAGATATAGGGTCTCTACTCAGTTTGATTTTTGTTGTTGATCACAGTGTGATGGAAGATTTCAAGAAAGAGTATGGGAAGCTTCTGTGTTATATCTATAAAGCTTCGGTGTTTGAGTTAGAAGGTCTCCACACCTTGCTTCAGTTCTATGACCCACAGTTAAGGTGTTTCACTTTTCCTGGTTATGTATTGATGCCTACTTTGGAGGAGTTTGCCATGTTGTTGGGAGTTCCTGTTTTGGATCAGATGCCTTTTTATCACTCTGAAGCTGAACCTAATTTGACTAAGCTTGCTAATGCTCTTCATCTAGATGCCTCTGAATTAGAAGGAAAGATGGTTAAAAGGAATGGAATGTCTGGTTTCTCATTTCCTTTCTTGGTTGGTAGAGCTCAACATTTTGCAAAGGAAGGTTGTTGGGTTGTCTTTAACGCTACCTTGGCTCTATGCATATATGGTATAATATTGTTCTCAAACATTCCCGATTTTATGGACTTGGATGCTTTCCATATCTTTGTCTAGAAGAATCTTGTGCCTACACTCTTAGGAGATGTGTATCACTCTGTGCATTACAAGAATGAGAATAGGAGGGGGAAGAATGTCTCCTGCTGTGTACCTCTCCTGTATAGATGGTTCATGAGTCATCTTCCTAAGTCAGGTCCTTTTGTTGACATCTCTAACACTACTAATTGATCAGAGAGGCTTATGGGGTTAACGTCTGAAGACATTGTATGGTTTGATATATATCATTTGGGTACATAGATAATCTTTAGCTATGGTGGTTTTCCTAATGTCCCTTTGATTGGAAGAAGGGTGGTATTAACTATAATACAGCTCTTGCAACATTGAAAGAGTACAAGCTAAGAGCATATCTGAAGAGGCCTAAGCTGGAAGAAGCATTTGATGAAGGCGTTTGGGAGGATTACGCTAAGGGCTTGCAGAATACTATTAGCAGGAGAGAGTTGCTCATTCATGGGTTGATTGCTAGGCCAGATCATTCGGATATGAAGGAGCTATTGGAGGAATTCCAGGCTCACTGTCGTACCTGATGTATTTTTTCCTTGTATTTGTTGTTATGTTGTATCTCGACCATCACCAGGATTGTTGGATGATGTCCTGTTTGATTCCATTGTACTTCCTTGGTGATATGTTGTGTATTGACTCTGGTTCTCATTTTATTTATGAGAGGATTATATGACCTTATCTGCTGGTTCTCCATTGTCTTATTGTTCTTAGGAAACTAGAATCAAGGGGAAATTTTTCGTGAAGCATACTTGCATGTCTGTATACTGCATCATTTCTCATTTTGCATCGCAGGTGTTCCAGGTTCCGTTAACCTTATCTCCTTTCTGTGGTTTGTTCAGCTTTTTTCAGGATTTAAAACCAAGCGATTCATCGCTACTCTACCAGGGGAAATCAACGCAAAGCTATGGACTAAATCCAACTCGAGCTGCAGGAGTTCCGGGACCGTATGGCCCAGTTTATGGATATGATTCAAGGGGTCGCCAATGGCCAAGACCAACTGAGAACACTAGTGCAACCGCTGATTGCAAGGGTTGACGGGAGTGGGGTTCTACATGGTGGAACTACTGCTATACCTCCTACTGCTGACAATGTCACCCCTCATGCTAACACTGCCATCCCAACAACTGTTATTCCTCCGGGCGGAGGTAACCATACGGGAATCCCTATTCCTGCACCAACATGTGTCATGCATGGGAATGCTGGCCCTCAGTGGGACGAGGATTACCAAGATGATGTCTTCTCTATAAGAGAACTTGGTGCTGGTCTGCAGTCTGACGCAGACAGAAGGTTTAAGCTGATAGAAGAAAAAAATGAAGAATCTTGAAAATCAAAACTCGCTGGGTCTAGATATCGCAAATATAGGGCTGATTCTAGACCTTAAAATTCCTCCAAAGTTTAAGGTTCCGGACTTCGATAAGTATAAGGGGACAACTTGTCCTAGGGTGCATCTCCGCTCTTATTAACAAAAGATGTCTGCATACTCCGACGATGAGAAACTGCTCATGCATTTCTTCTAGGATAGTCTTTCTGGTCCATCCCTGGAATGGTACATGGGGCTAGAGCTGGTCAACATCAGAAGTTGGAGAGATTTGGCTGAAGCTTTTGTCAGGCATTATCAGTATAACAGCGATTTGGCACCGAACACGGTACAGTTGCAGAACTTGTCACAGAGAAGTAATGAAGGTTTCAAGGAATACGCCTAGAGATGGAGCGAGCTGGCACCGAGAGTTCAACCTCCTATGGTGGAGAGAGAGCTGATTGACATGTTTGTTACTACATTGCCGGGAGTGTATTATGAGAAATTAATAGGCAATATGTCGGGCAGTTTTTCAGACTTGATCATTACAGGTGAGAGGGTTGAAAACGAAATTAAATTAGGGAAGATACAGGTCGGAGAAGGATCCTCAGCTGGAGGAGGTAGAAAAAGTTTTGGCAGTAAGAAGAGAGAGGGGGAAACAAATGCAGTATCAGGTTCCGAAGCAGAAATAAGAATAGAAGTCAGCAATATTGTCAACAACAACCTCATGTGCAAGCATTACGATTCCTGCTGCACCACAACAATAGCAACAACGTCCACAGTAACAACAAAATTATGCTCCGCGA
>OZ012736.1:103068194-103154694 GCA_963859935.3 Lathyrus sativus | reverse complement strand
AAAATATGTTCTCCTTCAGAAACCTGACCACTACCTTAGCATCATTAGTTGGTAGTGCCACTGCTTCTACCCACTTCGAAACATAGTCAACTGCCACCAGTATATAGTGTTTTCCAAATGATGGTGGGAATGGTCCCATAAAGTCAATCCCCCAAACATCAAACAACTCTACTTCTAACATGGAATTTTGCGGCATCTGGTTTCTTTTCGAGATATTTCCAGTCCGTTGACATCTGTCGCATTCCTTAACGACGTCCTGGGCATCCTTGAACAAAGACGGCCAATACAACCCCGATTGGAGGACTTTGGCTGCGGTGCGGTCACCACTGAAATGCCCTCCGTACTCTGAATTATGACATGCTTCGAGCACCTTCCTTTGCTCGTCTTCCGGAACGCATCTTCTGATCAGTCCATCCACCCCTCTCTTGTAAAGAAACGGGTCATCCCATAAGTAAAACCTGCAGTCATGAACAAACTTTTTCCGTTTGTTAGAATCAAAGTCGTCAGGTATTAGACCCCCGACCAAATAGTTGGCGTAATCCGCAAACCAAGGAACACCATGAATAACTAGGATGTGTTCATCAGCAAACTCATCCTTTATCGGACGCTTTTCCTCGTTTTCTTCAATCGGTGACATTCGCGAGAGGTGATCAGCTACAGTATTTTCACATCCTCTCTTATCACGAATCTCCACATCGAATTCTTGGAGAAGTAGAATCCATCTTAGCAGTCTTGGCTTTGACTCCTGCTTAGCAAAAAGATATTTTAACGCAGCATGGTCAGTATAAACAATCACTTTAGAACCCAACAGATATTGCCTAAATTTGTCAAAGGCATACACCACCGCTAGCAACTCCTTCTCGGTAGTTGCGTAATTCATCTGTGCAGGGTTCAAAACGTGACTTGCATAGTAAATAACATGCAAAAGCTTCTCTCTCCGCTGCCCCAACACAACCCCCACCGCGATGTCACTGGCGTCACACATGATCTCAAACGGCAGCGACCAATCGGGGGCTATCACAATTGGTGCTGACACTAACTTATTTTTCAGGTTTTCGAATGCGTCAGCACACTCCTTATTAAACACAAACGTTGTGTCCTTGACTAACAAGGACGTCAACGGTTTAGCGATCTTGGAGAAATCTCTTATGAACCTGCGGTAGAAGCCCGCGTGACCCAAGAAACTTCGAATACCTTTCTCATTCACGGGTGGTGGTAACTTAGATATTACTTCAACTTTTGCTTGATCAACTTCGATCCCTTTGTGTGAGATTTTGTGACCAAGGACAATGCCCTCTCTTACCATGAAATGACATTTTTCCCAATTTAGGATCAAGTTACTTTCCTGACATCTCTGCAAAACAAGTGAAAGGTTAGTTAAACAATTATCAAATGATGACCCAAAAACCGAAAAATCATCCATGAAGACTTCCATATGTTTCTCAAGCATATCCGCAAAAATAGAAGTCATGCATCTTTGAAATGTTGTTGGGGCATTACATAACCCGAATGGCATCCTACTATAAGCAAAAACTCCGTATGGGCATGTGAAAGTCGTCTTCTCTTGATCCTCCGGCGCAACCGCGATTTGGTTGTACCCGGAGTATCCATCTAGAAAACAATAGTAGTCGTGACCAGCCAATCTTTCTAGCATATGATCAATAAAGGGCAACGGAAAGTGATCTTTTCTGGTGGCCAAATTAAGTCTCCTATAATCAATGCATACCCTCCAACCAGTGACTGTACGCGTAGGAATCAACTCATTCTTGTCATTAGTCACCACAGTTGTACCTCCTTTCTTGGGCACCACGTGAACAGGGCTCACCCATGAACTGTCCGATATAGGATAGATAAGTCCCGCATCCAACAATTTCACCACTTCCTTTCTTACGACTTCCTTCATAACGGGGTTCAGTCTTCTCTGGGGCTGCACAACCGGTTTGTGGTCCTTCTCCATAAGGATTTTGTGCATGCAAACTGTAGGACTTATACCCTTGAGGTCTTCGATTTTCCAGCCAATAGCACTCTTAGATTTTTTAAGAACCCCAATCAGTTTTTTCTCTTGGACACTTTTCAAACTAGAGCTGATAATGGCGGGACACTTTTCCTCGGTGTCTAGAAAAACATATTTGAGATTTTCCGGCAGTTGTTTCAATTCCGAACCTTTAGGCTTTTCGTCATTACCTTCCAGCGCTATAGGTTGCCATAAGTCCTCCCATCGGTGTGGTCGGGATCCCCTTTGGAATGGTCGAGTTTCCAACATTTCAACTACTTCCCTGTCATTCTCTTCCACTTCTTTATCTTCCTTAAAAATTGACATGCTTAACACTCTCTCAAGGGGCAGTTGGCTCACACTCTCCAAATGTTCGCTCTCCACAACTTGTTCTAGCACTTGTATGTTGCTACTTGTGCCAAGATCCTGTTTATGCTTCATGGTATTACTAACATCAATTTTTAACTCCTTGTCATATACCTTCAAGGTCAGGGTGCCGCCTTTCATATCTATCATGACTCTCCCGGTTTCCAAGAATGGTCGGCCCAAAATTAACGGCATTTCTTCATCTTCCAGCATCTCTAGTATCACAAAATCAACCGGAAACACAAATTTATCTACCTTAACCAGAACATCTTGAACCACTCCATACGGCCGCTTAACCAAATGATCAGCAAATTGGAGAGTCATCCGAGTGTCTTGAACCGCACCAATATCCAACTTTTTGTAGATGGACAAGGGCATGAGGCTAATACTTGCTCCCAAATCAATTAAAGCTCTGTTGAATGACCTATCGCCAATAGTGCATGGGATAGTAACAGCTCCACTGTCTTTCTTCTTCACCGGAATCTTCAGACCCTGCAAAATAGCACTACAAGTTTCCGTTAGAATAACAGGTTCGGACTCACTAGTCCGCTTCTTAGCAATGATGTCCTTCATGAATTTGGCATAGGTGGGCATTTGTTCTAGTGCCTCCAACAACGGAATGTTCAGCTCTAACTTTTTAAACAGTTCAAGGAATTTCTCGAAATTCTTCTCTTGCTGTCCTTTGTTTTTATTTCTTGAGGGGTATGGCAGCTTGATCACCGGTTTCGGTTCCACCAGTTTTTCTTTAGTTACCGGTACCGGTGTCACCACTTCTTCCTCAACCACTTCATTTTCTTTAATTTCCAGCTCAACTTCAATCATCTGATCATTTAGTTCTGTTTCCTCTTCTTCTACTTCCTTGTATTTTCCACTTCTCGTTACTACCGCCTTAATTTGGTGGTGATCCTTCGGATTTGGTATTGTGGCACTTGGAAGTATACCCGGCGCTTGCGAACTCGCTAGCTATTGAGCAATTTGACTCATTTGTACTTCAAGATTTTTAATGGATGCTCCAGCATTCCTGAAGTTGCTCCTTGTCTCTTCTTGAAATTGAGAACTTTGGGCGGCCATTTTCTCAATGGCTACTTCCCAATTAGCTTTTCTAGGCGCTTGTTATTGATATTGAGGTTGGTACGGTGTCTGCTGGTATTGTTGTTGCTGAGGTTGATACGGTTGTTGGCCTTGAACCGGTTTTTGTATATTTCCTTGTTGATCTTTCCATGAAAAATTGGGGTGATTTTTCCAACCAGGATTATATGTGTTGGCGTAGGGATTGTTCTGCCTCAACATATTAATCTGTTCCACCTGCTCTTGAGTTGCTACACAATGCACGGTAAAGTGTGGTCCACCGCATATTTCACAAGGTGCTGCTTGAACTGGTTCAACCTGTGCCACTGTCTGAGTTTCAACATTCATTTTCTTTAACCTTCTCTCTACCTCAGCGGTAATCTGATCCTCCATTTTAACAACCTGGTATGCCAGCTTCAAATCAATCTTACCTTCCGGTTGGTTTACCGTGCGATCATACAACTCAAGGTGCTCGTTAGCGGCAATTGCTTCTATGATCCTTTTGATACCCGTGGCCGTTGAAAAGTTGGTTGAGCCACCGGCAGCAGTGTCTATGAGCTGTTTCGTTTTGAGTCATAATCCATTCACGAAGTTTTGCATCTGCTCAGTGGCGTCCATGTTATGAGTAGGACATGTTGTAAGACACCTCTTAAACCGCTTATATGCATCCCCTAAAGATTCTCCTTCTTTTTGCTTGAAGTTGACAATGTCATATCTTTTTCGGATAAACACTGAAGCAGGGAAATACTCATTCAGGAACGTAGTTTCCATCTCTTGCCATGTTGTGATACTCCCAGCTGGAAGCGAGTAAAACCATTCTTCCGCATCATCAGTGAGTGTGAACGGGAACATAACCAATCTCTTGGCCTCTTCGGAATGTCCTTCTATCTTCAACGAGGTGGTGGTCGTAAGGAATCTCTGAAGATGTTTATTTGCATCTTCGTTGATTCTTCCGGCGAACGGCTTGCTCTCCAACTGACGGATGGTGGAAGGGTGTAGCTGAAAATGCGCAACATTCACCGGTTGATTCACAATGGTCATCCGGTTTGGTTGAGCATTGGCCCCTCCATAGTCTCCTAGCAGTCTTTCAGGCTGAGGTGGATTTCCAGCCATTTGAACAGTTTCAGGTGTTGTCTCTCTCTCTTCGGAGTCGCTCTGCGCAGATATAATTTCCTCTATTTCTTCCAGTCTTTTAACTTTAGCTATTCTCCGTCTTTTGTGTAACGCTCGTTCTGGTTCTGTATCAAAAGAATATTTAGCTGAGGCCTGACCTCGCATACACAATTAGAAAAACGTTAGATAATACAAGCAGAGAAAAAATGCAGCGAATAATAAAATTTTAGTCGCAGAACAACAAAATTTCTTTTGGATTCTAAAAACAATGTTAATTTGGCAGTCCCCGGCAACGGCGCCAAAAACTTGATCGGGAAAATAGCAAGTGTACTATTTTTACCGATTGTAGTAATAAGGGAAAAGTCCCAAGTATCGATCTCGAGGACTGCGTAGTAATTAACGGGATTTTTAGTATTCAAAGGAACAAAAGGTCTAGGGGTTTGTTTGGTAGCAGAGTAATACAACAAGTAAATAAAGACTTATAAATCAATCTAAGAACCGTGTTAGGGGAGTGGACACGATGCAAGTAAAGACCATGTAGGATTATCCTGCGATAATAGTTATTAACCTTAATTCATCAATTGGCCAATTTAGTTTTCCTTAATTCCTTAATAAAAACCCTTAGTGTCCATGAAAAGCATCAAGCAATAGTTCCGACCATAAAATACGTGATACGGGATATCCTCATTCCTAAGCAATATCGACCGTGAGACTATTTTGCAAAAGTGTTAGGTTGACTTTCCAGACTAAAACTTAAGCATAATTCGAATTCTACTTTCCAATATGAATACGCATTAAGATTGTTGAAAAATAAAATATATATAAGGTGAATAACATAATTCTCATAGAATAATCAAACAAAGGTCATTACATCGCAACTTAGGACCACCCCCTAACAACTGGGGGTTTAGCTGCTCATGTTCTTCGTAAACATAAATGCAATTAGAAATGAAAAGGAGAAGATCATTACAATTCGAGTTGGATCCCTTGGATCATCAATTGCTTCCGCTTTTGATCGATCCTTTGTTCTCCAGAAAAAACTCTATCCTCAGTTGTCAATCCTAATATCAATTCAAAAGTGTCCCCTACTTTCTAAAAAGTGGCTCTTATATCTAAATTCAAATTACATCGCGAAATGTATCAAATGCCCTTCGAGATAGGTCTGACAGCATAAAAATCAGAAAAATAACATTTTCACTCTCAGTGGCCATGACACGGGCCGTGTTGTGCAACACGGGTGGCCGTGTCATGCTGCTGACTCCTTCAGGACACGTTTTCTTCTACAAGGGCTGCAACACGGGCCGTGTTGCATGACACGGGCACCCGTGTTGTACGTCTGTTTCCCATTTTCCTCTGCTTCTCCTACCCGTGTCTGCCAACCGTGTCCTCCATGACACGGGCCGTGTTGTGCAACACGGGTACCCGTGTTGTGGCTTTGACTTCCCTTTTCTGACTTTTCTTTACCTCCGAAAGTGGTGCGACTGTCATGCTATCCATTCCTGCCAAAAACACACTAAAAGAAACCGAATCAAACGCACCAGCGGCAAAAGTAATACAAACTTCAAAATAAGACTTGAAGACACACAACTACGAGTAATTCAGATAATAACAACTAAAGCTTCGAAAACAGATAAAAACGGTGCGAAATTAACAACAAACAGCGTTTGAAAACACAAGTGAAATCCACCGATCAAACTCCCCCGAACTTGAACTTTTGCTTGTCCTCAAGCAAAAATCACGCCAAACCGAACTTAATATCTTTTTCTTAACGGAACTGTCCATAGAAATGTGAGTTACGGTGATGATACTCATACTTGAACTTCTCATTCCAAGTCCCACTAGGATTAATCTCGGCTTTTCCCTCAAAACAGGTAACATGCAAACACTAGACTGCGGTAAACCACAGACCTCAGTCTCCCTATGGGTAACCTCTCCGACTATGCTTTGTACTTAAGTCTTCTTTTTCGATTTTCCTCCCTTTCATTCGGACAATCACTATAACGGCTTTTTTTTTTATTTTCCTCGTGTGCACAAGATTCATCAACAACATTTTTCTTTTTCTGGCACTGTTATTATTTTTGAATGGCTTTCAGGTTCGACCGCCGTTGGGCTGAATAACCGGGTGAGGGTTACCCAACTTAGAAGGATTAGTCGCCTAATTGCCCCTTTTTGTTTGTTTGTTTTTTTTCTTTCTCTGTGCCTTAGCTCAATATTTTTCGTTAACCTTGCACACACAATTCTTATTGATGAAACCTGATTGTCAAAATAAACTACTCAGGGGTACTTCTCAGATCAAAGCACTATGGTACAAATCTACACGTCGAACTCGTTCCTCTTCGGGAAACCCAGGGTGTTTGCCTTTTACCTATCTCTCAAGATTGTTCCGATTTCATCCTCACAGTTCTTTTCTGAGTATTCTATATACTTTCTCATCACCTCACTTACTGACATCTCCACCAAACAGTTCCCCAAACCAACAATGTTATTAATTTTATTAGCTCAATGTCAGGGGGTTTTCCTGTGGAATTGCTATCATGCTTTCAAACTAACACTGAAAAACTAACACTGAAAATTAAATAACCAAATAACTAAAACAGAAACGAAAACACACAAATAACATAAATAAATAACATAAAAACACAAATAAAATACCCCCACACTAGGATTCAACAGTGTCCTCACTGTTGGAACACCAGTAGCAGAGGACTCACAGAGTTCATGGTTGCGGAGGTTGGTCGCGCAGCATCATCTGCCGCATCCATTCGTGCATTTCACCGATCAACCTGCCTTGTCGGATTTGTTCGTTTCCTTGTCTTGTCTGCTCATCGCCTTGCCTTGTCTGCTCACTTCGGAGATGACACATCTCACTCTCCATCCAATCCCATTCTTTTTTAGATAAGCTCCAAGAGCCGGAGCCGGACTCCTGATGGGGTGAGACTCGAGTAAGCGGTATAGGCGCTTCTTCTACCTGATCTCCTTCATCCTCAAAGAATTATGTACCTATACCATCATAAAATTGGTCTTCTTCATCCTTGGGCAGTCAGTGTGGCAAGATCTATCTTTGTCTTACCTGCAACAGTGGGTTCCTCTCTCAAGAGAGCACCGTGGCCAAAGTGATTTGCGATTTGAGTAATCATACCGCCTACACTGATTTCGCCGGAAGGTGCATTCGCAACCCTCTTCAGGTGGTCAACTGCAAAGGCAGCCGCATTAATGAGTTCTTGATTTGCCATGCCATACATGAAGTACAACTCCCTCTGAGTGGTCACTCCTGTGCTGTCACCCCTGCCGAATAGTGTATAGGCCAGCCCCTTTTGAGCGTACCTGAAACACGGGTTATGGATACACAAAGCTTTTGCCGCCTTAGCGACATAATCGGTTCTGCCTGTAATAGCCCTCCAGAAGTCCCCTGCACTAAAATTTCCCGGAGGGGCTCCAGGTCCAAAATTGGGGAGCTTCAGAATATCTCCCAATTCGGCTATTGTCAGGCTATGGTCAGTATCAAATAGCCGAAACCTAAGTGTACCATAATATTCCTCCTCCACACCTTTCCACATGAGCTTCAACTGAAATTCTAAAGTACTCAAGAATTCAACAGTTATGCGCTCATAAGTCGACGCTTCCAATTGCATAAATTCCAGCATACCCAGAGTGTGAAACATCCTATGGACTTCTACTCTCAGCCCTAGATTATCAAGCGTAGTGTTACAGATATACCTTGTGGGAGTGAGCTTACGCTTGATGATGTTGGAGTATTTCTTCTGATGATCCGGGTCTTCAAAAAGTATGCCGTGAGGATTCGCCATACGGTGTGCTCTCTTTCTGGGGCGTGAAGTTTCCGCCACTACTTTTCCTGTGTCTCTACGAGGAGGCATTGTTAATCCTGCAAAACACAAACAACACAGATAGTTCGAAAAATTTCGAAATCAATGTTAGTGAAAAACACAACCGTAGAAATGAGCACAAGGATGAGGAGAACGTTTTTTGTGAAGGGCGGAAGTGTTTTTGATGAGTGGGTGTGGTGGATATGGAAGCTTTTATGGAGAGAAAGCTATGGAGGCTAAGGGTTTTGTGAGGGAGAAGGAGAGGGGAGATGAAATGATAAGGACAAATGATATGAAATGGGTGGTTACTAGAGATAAGTGGGGAGTAAAAAAGGTGGGCCTCACTGGGTAAAACATGATTAGTGACTGCGCGCCTTGCAACACGGGCTGTGTTGCACAACACGGGCACCCGTGTTGTGCCTCCTGTATCTTATTTTTTTTCAAAATCACGCACCGGCAACACGGGCCGTGTTGCACAACACGGGCACCCGTGTTGCACCCCTGACTTCACCTCTTTTCAGCCCTAATATGCTAGGCCTGACACGGCCCGTGTTGTGTAACACGGCCACCCGTGTCAGGGTGTTGTTTTTCACATTTTTCCTCTCCTCTGGTCTCCGACAATCTTCTTTCACCGATGAATCGCGAGTTAATCAAAACCTGTTGAAACAAAAAAAAAAATGAAAGCGTGAGTGTAAAATACGTGGGTTGCCTCCCACAAAGCGCTTCGTTTTACGTCGCCTGGCTCAACGGTCCTTCATCGTATCATGTGAGATGAATGATGTCGTTTCGATCTTTCTGCTGTCCCTTGTAGTAAGGTTTCAAATGCTGACCATTCACTTTAAAAATGTCTCCATTTGCTGGATTTTTCAGCTCGTCTGCTCCGTGCGGAAACGCCTTATGTACTACAAATGGTCCTGACCATTTTGATTTAAGCTTTCCCGGAAAGAGTTTCAGCCGGGAGTTGTACAACAGTACTAATTGTCCTTCCAGAAATTCTTTCTTCTGAATTCATCGATCATGCCATTTCTTTGCTTGATCTTTGTAAATTTTGGCATTCTCATATGCCCGGTTCCTGAATTCCTCTAGCTCATGGAGTTGGAGAGTTCTAGACTCTCCTGCTTTGGTGAGGTATAGGTTAAGGACTTTTGATGCCCATAATGCCTTGTGTTCTAACTCTAGAGGCAGATGGCAAGCTTTACCATAGACCAGTTGGTAAGGGGACATACCAATGGATGTTTTGTACGTCTGTTTCCCATTTTCCTCTACTTCTCCTACCCGTGTCTGCCAACCGTGTCCTCCATGACACGGGCCGTGTTATGCAACACGGGTACCCGTGTTGTGGCTCTGACTTCCCTTTTCCGACTTTTCTTTGCCTCCGAAAGCGGTGCGACTGTCATGCTATCCATTCCTGCCAAAAACACACTAAAAGAACTACGAGTAATTCAGATAATAACAACTAAAGCTTCGATGTATAAAGTTAATTTCTGGAATGATGCTCCCAAAATAGTCATTTCTCGCTTGGACAGACCCGCTTTCGTATTCGCCATTGAAGAGGCTGCTAATGGCAAGCCATGGTTTTACGATATACAGAACTTCCTCAAGAAGCGAGAGTATCCACCAGGGGCTTCGACTCAGGATAAAAAGACGCTGAGGAGGTTGTCTGGCAACTTTTATCTAAACCCAGATGGTGTGCTTTATAGACATAATCATGATTTGGTGTTGTTGAGATGTGTGGATGAAAAGGAAGCAACGTTGCTTATGGAAGAAGTCCACGAGGGTACTTTCGGTACACATGCCGACGGACATGCATGTCTCGGAAACTCTTACGAGTAGGGTATTATTGGCTAACTATGGAGTCAGATTGTTTCAAATTTGCAAAGAAATGCCATAAATGCCATAAATGCCAGATATATGCAGATAAGATACATGTAGCATTGTGCCCATTGAATGTTATGGCGTCCCCGTGGCCTTTCTCCATGTGGGGCATTGATATGATTGGCAAGATTGAGCTCACCGCGTTCAACAGTCATTGTTTCATCTTGGTTGCCATCGATTACTTCACCAAATGGGTTGAAGCAGCTTCGTACGCTAATGTCACAAAGCAAGTCGTAGCCCGGTTCATAAGAAGGACATCATTTGCAGATATGGAATACCCGAGCGGACCATTACTGACAATGGTTTGAATCTGAACAATAAAATGATGAAGAAGTTATACCAGAACTTCAAAATCGAGCATCACAACTCATCTCCCTATCGGCCGAAGATGAATGGCGTTGTTGAAGCGGCCAATAAGAATATTAAGAAGATAGTGCAAAATATGGTTGTCACTTACAAAGATTGGCATGAGATGTTGCCCTTTGCTCTTCACGGTTATCGTACGACGGTATGCACATCAACCGGGGTAACTCCTTTCTCGCTGGTATATGGTATGGAAGCTGTCCTACCATTGGAGGTCGAGATTCCTTCTGTAAGAGTTCTTGTTGATGTCAAGCTTGATGAGGCAGAATGGATAAAGAACCGATTGAATCAGCTTAGTCTGATGGACGAAAAGAGGCTAGCATCAATTGCATATGGTTGGTTGTATCAGAGTCGGATGAAGAAAGCTTACGATAAGAAGGTGCGCCCTCGAAGCTTTCAAACGGGCGATCTTGTGCTGAAAAAGATTCTCCTACCGCAATCAGATCACAGGGGCAAATGGACTCCCAATTATGAAGGTCCATATGTCGTTCGAAAGGTCTTCTCCGGAGGAGCCTTGTTGTTAGCCACCATGGATGGTGAGGATTTCACATCCCCTATGAATGCAGACGCAGTTAAAAAATACTTTGCTTAAAAGAGACCCGCTGGACACAAAAAGAAAAAGTCCAGGCAAAAATGGGGCATCCTGGCGAACCATAAAAAAGGAAAATAGGTTCAGGCAAAAATTAGGGATAAAAATGAAAAGATGTAAACCCGCAAAGTCGAAAACCTGAAAAGGTGACTTTGGAAAAAATGGGTATCCCGGTGAACTGAAAACCCGAAAGGGCGGTTCAGGCAAAAGTTAGGGATTGAAAAAGCAAATGACTGCGGTCTGCGTTGGAACTTCATTGCTTAGTGGATTAGGAGAACCTGAGGGCTGTTTATCCGAATCAATCTCTTCTGAAGACAAAGCGTCAGGAAAGCATCAGAGTCAGGAGAGTCATAGAGGGATCAGCTCATGGTGTTTGTCTGTGCCACGTTGCCGACATTTTGTACACTTTTGTATATTTCATGTACATATCTGTATTTTGTTTTGTGCAGCTTCCTCTTTTCAGGAATTGCATCTGTTGTAAAACTTTGCCTATTTACAAGCCATTTATCAATAAACATATATTATTCAGTACTTGATCTGTGTGCTTTGTTTTAACTTTTACTGTTTTGTTTGTGAAAACGCCCAATGTTTTGATAAACTTGCACTTACTTAAACTTGCAGGCCTTGGCCAATAATTGTTAAAACTTTGAATTAATTGAACAATGCCACGAATGATGACTAAGATGGCTCTAATTGTGTAGGATATCTTGTCTGTTTGTTCAGTGTTGCAGGGTCGTTACCCTTGGGGCAAAAAGGCATGGATGAAGTTCGTCCTATCCCTAGCCTGAATCTACTTCCCCAATCAGTGACGTTCGTACTTCTATTCCCCAGTGAGTTATGATTGGATTTTCTTCCCACGGAGTAATTTGCAGCTTGGTTAGGTTCGTTCCCCGGTAGAGCAATCCCCAGAGGCCAGTAAGGGCCCGTTTCTCGGCATAAGTCCAATTGTTATTGGCATGAGCAAGTTTGTGCTCTATCTCTGGCAGAATCGTTGATTCTCTCAACAAAGTTATTTTTATTGCCCCAACAGGGTGTTCTCTGTATCTCCGACATTTATTTTGCTGGTTTGATTTCGTTGCATCTGCATGCGTGCATAGCATCTACCCAAATGCGTAGCATTTCCATTTCATATGGGCATTACGCCATTTTCAAACATATGCATGTGAAACATAAGCCAGGTTGTTATCTCTTTGTTTTAGGTGTATCTTCCGAGATTTGATCTTTTCCCTTGGTATCCAGACCATTCTCTTAGCCCGCGTGGTATCTAGACCCCGGCTCATGTTATTCCCCAGCAGTATCTTCGGATCTCAGTGGATCATGATAAGCATTTGTGATGAATTCGTTAGTCTGTTGAGTATCCAGACTCCAGTTCATTCCCCAGTCGATGGGGTTTTTCTTTTTTCCGTCGAGTATCCAGACTCCGGTAAAGATGGTTGTGGTATCCAGACCACGGTGATTGAAATTATTGTGTCTTCTCGTCGAGTATCCAGACTCCGGTGAGGATAGTGTGGTGTTCAGTTTTTAATCGGTATATTTTTGATACTCTCCCTTCATCCGTCGAGTATTCAGGCTCTTGTAAAACCTTCATTGAGCATTCAGGCTCCGGCTTCTCCGTTGAGTATCCAGACTCCGGTCAATGTTCCATTCATGACATATTGCTTTTTCTGTTGGTAAGTCTTGTGGTAGCACTCCTTCTCCGTTGAATATCCAGATTCCGGTGAATTTCCGATTTGTGGTATTTTGTTTTGTCCGTCGAGTATCTAGGCTCTGGTCAATTTTCCGTTGAGTATCCAGACTCCGGTAATTTTTGTATGATGATGATCTCTTTTGTCCATTGAGTATCCAAGCTCCGGTAAATTTCGTTGAGCATCCAAGCTCCGGTTTATTTTCGTTGAGAATTCATGCTCTAATTTACTATGTTGAGTATCTAGACTCCAGCCGAGTTCCAATGTGTGGTAACTTCTCCTGTGCGTTAAGTATCCAGACTCCGACAAATTTTCCGTGATTCGAGTTTCATTGAGTATCCAGGCTCCGATAAAATTCCAGTTTATGGTGTACTTCTTGGTCCGTTGAGTATCTAGGCTCCGGTCAATTTTACGTTGAGCATTCAGGCTCGGGTTTCTCCGTGGAGTATCTAGACTCCGTTGAATTTACAAATGATATATTCTCTTGTGTGTTGAGTATTCAGGCTCTGGCTATTTCGTTGAGCATCCAGGCTCCGGTTTTATTTTCATTGAGCATTCATGCTCCGGCTATTTCGTTGAGCATCTAGGCTCCGGTTTTGTTTTCGTTGAATATCCAGATTCTAGCAATTTGAATTATTCCCCTCTTTCATGGTTTTTCCCAAGCAGAGTTACTCGTTAAGTTCCTCTTTTCCCCAGCGGAGTATGTTTGTAATCAGAGCAGTTATCTCCGGAGATTCTTGTTTGCAGTTTTATTTTTTGCGGTTGGCAAATTTCCGGGTTCTTTGGTATTCAACCGTCTTTTACCTTGATTGCGTGAAATTCGTTCGCTTTTCACTCATTCAGGTCCAAGCCGTTTGAATAGGGGCAGCTATTGCACCCCAAAATTTGCCCAACCTTTTCTTAACTTGGTTTATGTTTCATTTCATTTCTTTCTAGCATTTGCAATGCATAGTATTTTTCATTGAACAGGGGATCAAGAGGTTGTGAATAGCAAGAGGAGTCTACTCAGAATATTGAGCCTAAGCAAGGGGTGTTACTCAAGTTTGAATGGTCATCAAGTCATCTAGAAGTGGTCAATAGTCTTGTGAAAGGATGGATGGATGTATGTGAGTCAGTTCCTAACTTGGAGGCCAGTTAAAGATCATCAGAGGATCGTGAATTCATGATTATGGATATGAGATGTTGAGAGAGCTCATTGAGTTCTTTGAGAGCCATGTTGGAGCTTATTCAAGTTGTTGTGTGATGTGAAAGAAGCCACAGTCAAGAATGGTGCAATTAGGGTTTTCATCTGATTAATCCTTAGTCAATTGTGAAATTGAAGGAGATTAAAACTTAATTCCAAGTCTCTATGGTCATGGGATGTTGTGTTGAGATGTCTAATATATCATTTCAAGATCAATTCATCAAGAATCAAGAGTGTGAGAAGTTACTAAATTAGGGTTCTCAGTGTAAAATCCTTTGTTTAGTCCCCAAATTCAAGACCACCTATCTCAAGATACAAGTCTCATATCAAATTTTTATTAACATGAAACTTGTAGAGCATGTTCTTAGCTTTCTTTTGAGTACTAGAAGTCATTCATCTGATTTCTAGAACTCAAGTTATGATGCTCACAAGTTACAGGTCCTCAGATGAATGTGATTTTGGTCAACAAAAGTCAACCAACTTCCAAGCCATTTTTGACCTAGAAGGATGTTTCTCCTCAACTTTTGATGAACATGAAAGTTGTTCCTCATGATCTTAGCTTTCCAAATAGTACTAGAAGTATTTCATCTGATTTCTAGAACTCAAGTTATGAGGCTTACAAGTCAGGGGCATTTTGGGAAAGTGAGATTATAGGTCATAAAATTATAGGTCCATTTCACCAACTTGCACACTTCAAATGGAGATTTTTCCAACATCAAACTTGCTCCAAATGGTGCCAATTGTTCAACCAAGCATTAAGAAGTCATGAATTTGGCTTGGAATGGAGAATTCCTAAAGTGATTTTCATGGAAAAGGCCTTAAAATGAGAAAATTGGAATTAATTTATTTTGGATCATTTTTGTGCAAGTGAGTACATATTTTGAGTGAAAAACATATTTCAAACACAATGGTAATTTTAGAATTTGAATTTGGTGAGTTTTGATGTGCCATTTCCAAGATTACTTCAAGCTTAAGTTACACAATCAATATCAACCATTTATTACAAACAAGGATTAAATCACAACCATTCATACTCCTCACATTACCAGCAAGTGATTTGAGTCATTTTGGAGGCAAGTTGGAGCAGAATTCGTGCATATTCACAAGCTCCAAAACTCAAATTTCATGGATTTGCATTTGGGCTTTAGGGACTGCCATTGGGCTTTATTATCATTGAAATCCATCATATAAAACATTTCCATCATTCACAAATGCTCAGAACTCGTTTTGGTGAAGAATTGGAGCAAAAGCAACTTTGAAAAAGTGAAGCAAATTTGAAATTTGAATTCTGAGATCTACTCCATTTCAAGCAAAATTGAGGACTACAAAAGCTTCTCTGAAGTTTGTGGAACGTTTCTGGATAGTTTTCCTTAAGCTTCATCAAAGAATCACGCTTAGTGGAAGCTCTCCACTAGGTATTATTCAATTCACCATATCTCTTTCATTATGCCATGATTCTTTGCCATTTTTTCATATTTGAGACCTAGGAAGATGTAGATCATTAATAACTAAAACGAACTGGCATTTGTGATGGTTGATGTTGTGAGCTCCAAACTGTTTTGACTTGGTTTGATCTGTTCTTGAGGCTTCGTGCTTAATTGTTGCTTGATTCATGCTCTATGTAATGTATAGATGATTTCTGGACAAAATTGAATGATGTTTGTGAACTTTTGATTTTGATGCTCCAAACTGTTTTGCTTCGATTTGAATTATGTATGCACAATTAATAAAATGGACATTGAATTTGGATTCCTCATGATTTGTAGATTAATTTGCATATGAAATTTGTTGAAATTGGTTCAGTGTAGCTACATACGTGTTGTTGTTCATGTGCACGGTGGCCGGAATTTTGGAGAAGATGACTGGAGGTGGCTCCGGCCACCACCTGGTTTCCCTTCCTTGCTTGGGCCTCGCTTGCTAGTGACACCCCCTTCTGGGCCCATCCTTGTTTTGAACATGTTATTTCTGTTATCCACACCGTGTCCCTTTCTATTTTAATTTCTTTTTGATTTTTATTTGTATTTTGTTATCTGTTTGAATTTAATTCATTTAAAATAGTTCCAATGTTCCAAAAATTCCACAAAAATATTTTTTAGAAACTTTGAGATGTCCTTTATTTTTAGGATATATTTATTTTAATTTTTGGTTTTATTTTTAATTAAAATTGGAATTAAACATTGGAGTTGTTTTGAATGAGTTAAATTGTGACATTGTTTGCTTCTTGATTTATTTCTATCCTTTCTTTTGGATCCAATGAATGAAAATTGATCCTCATATCCATGATGAGTTGATCAATTTTTGAGGACCATTTTGCCCCTGGTTGGTTGACCTTAGGGTTGACTTTGGTGGCTTTTCTTTTGACCCTCGATTCTCCCATTTCAAAGTGGTACATCTTGAATATTATTTTCTTTTGATGGTGCTTTGAGGGGAAATTTGCTTTGAGCTTTTGGCCTCTGTTTGCCAACATGTTTAAGTACCTTGTGAATTTTATTTGATAATTTTTGAACCATTATCCTAATTTTAAGGTAACTTGCAAGTCAAGTTACCTCCAAGGGAGGTTCATACATGCACCTTGACCTAGTTTGACTTGGATATGATATGTTTGGATCCTTTGAGCTCTCAATTCCTTTTGTTGCATGTTGCTAACATGTTAAGGATGATGTTTGTTCAATTTTAGGTCATGATATTGTTTCTTCCTTGTTCATTTGTTTGTTTTCTTTTGAGCTTTCAATTAGGGTTTCAATGTGAAGTATGCTTTCATTCCTTTGTGTTCTAGCTTGCATTTCCTTTTGGTGTGATTTGCTTTTGCTTTTGAGCTTTCCTCTTCATCTTTACCTTCTGTCCAATGACCTTGGAGTGTCATTTAAGGTGGCTTGGTCCCTCCTTTGGAGGTATTTGAAGCATACCTAGAATGATGAATCCTTGAGGACACTTTTGGTGCATCTTTGTGTGATTTGTTCTTGTTTGGTTGGTTTCTTCTTGTGCATTTCTTTTCTTTTCTTTTCTTGTATCTCCATATGCATGCTTGGTTGAGATAAGCTTGTGGAGGCTACTTCCCCACACTATTTTCCTCCCACTTTCATTCTATTTGCGCATCTTATGTTTGCGTCTTCATTTGCATATGCTTTCTTTTCTTCTTCTTCTTTGGTTCTTCATTGCCATACTCCCCATAAGTTATCTAACCTTTTGAGGTTATGATAGACATTAAGTTCCTAACCATGCATAATAACATTAGGTAGTTCCCTTTGAATCCCAACTTTAAGTCCACTTTGCATGACAACTTTTAGGATTGATTAGTCTCCCATTAGTGTCCTTTCTTCTCTTCTCATCTTCAAACACTCATAAAACATCTAATAAAGAATGACAAGTGTAGCACGTTACGAGCCTTAAGCTACTTGAGAAATGGTGATTGAGGGGCCTCCTCTCAATGACCTAGAGTTTTTAGTGTACACCCTTTGGGTGATATACGATGCATTCGCTCTTAGGTCATAGTCTCTAGTGCGATATGAGTTACAAATCAAATTCAAAACACTTCTTCTCTAAAAAACACAAAAACATTTTAAACCTTTTTCATCCTTCGGGATCTTAATCAGGAAAATCTTTTCAGATAAAAGAGTGTCGTTAACTCTTAGTTCTACCGCAAACGGTAACGCCTAAGTCTCCAATGGTCGAGCTACATACACCAACTGCTAGAACTACTTGTTAACCCTACTCGGGCGTAAAAAAACTTTTGAACCAGCCGATATTCCTTTTAGCCCGAACTACGTTTGCTATGATCTTTCATACCAGATGAAAGTACGTAGGCACAAGACGCGATGTCTTGGCGAGCAACCTTCCCCCCTTTCTCCCGTAGTTAGTCGAACTACGTTGACCCTGACATTCCCATTACACGAGGGAGTACGTAGGCACAGAGCGGCGATGCTCTGCCGAGTCACTTCTCTTTTCTTTTTCTTTTGTCCTTTGGCCTTTAGCTAGGTAGTTTCAACATACCCTTTTAGATAGACAATGATGCATGGATCCCGTCGAGTACGACGGACGTGAGGGGTGTTAATACCTTCCCCTTGCGTAACCGACTCCCAAACCCAGACATGGTTGCGATGACCTTGTCTTTCCCTTTTTCGTCAGGTTTTTCCAATCGTTTCCTTTCCCTCTCTTTGGGATAAATAACGAAAGGTGGCGACTCTTCTGTTTTTCCGCCGGTTGTTTTTCGCAGTTGCGACACCAGTTTCAGCGTTCCCATGGCCATCATGACCGACAATGGTACACATTTCAACGACAAAAAATTCTAAGACTTTGTGACCAAGCTTGGGACAAAGCAACATTTCATGTCATTCGAACACCCGTAAACGAACGGCCAGGCGGAGGCTACGGAAAAAGTTATCTTACGGAGCCCGAAACGTCGGCTCGAGGACGCCAAGAAGAGGTGGGTCGAGGAGCTCCACAGTGTACTCTGGGCTTACAGAACGACACCCTACTCGACCACAGGGGAGACCCCTTTCCGGCAAACCTACGGGACCGAAGCGCTGATCCCGATAGAAATAAGGGAGCCGTCCAGAAGAATTGAACCCCCCCCCCCCCCTTCGACGAGGAGGCCAACGACAAGGCCCTCAGAAATGAGCTCTACCTAGTCGAAGAGATTCATTCAGGAGCAGCTCTCCGCGAAGTCGCGCTGAAACAAAAAATTGCTCTCCGCTACGACAACGGGGTCATAAAACATGAGTTCTAGGTCGTCGACCTGGTCTTACGGAGAAAACAAAAAGACTCGCACGAGGGCAAGCTCTCCGTGAACTGGGAAGACCCCTATCGTGTTCGGGACAAGACGGCGCATGGGGCCTACTACCTCGAGAACTTACACGAGGACGAAATAGCTCGACCATGGAATGCTGAGAAGCTAAAAAAATACTAAAGTTAAATACTGCCAACGACAACCCGCTTCGCGACCACGGAAGCGCGAAGTTTGGAGAAGAAGAGCAAGAGGAATCGGAGCAAGAGGGAGCTAGGATTCATCGTTTCAGCAAGTGTTTCATCAGGTTGTTCGAGTTATCGAGGTAAGGGGGAAATCGGGTCGAATGGTATGTTGCATGAATACTAGGTAGAAGGGGATTTCCCTAACCTCATTAGGTTTTGATGATTTTCTTAGTATGTGTTGGAAATTCTGAGTTGTTGATGATATGTTGAATCTGTTGCATGTGATGTAGAGAGATCGTTTGGTGATTTGGGGGATTTTGGGTAGTTTACACTTTTATGCCGAAATTGATTAATTGAGTAGAGTTGATGTTTAATCGGGTAAATCGAGAATAGATTATGTAGTTAGGTTGTAGAATATTGGTCTGATATGATGGGGACTGGTTTGAGTAGAATCGGCTGAGTTCGAAGAGTCTTGCCGACTCTGAGCAGTATAATTTTTCTGAATTCGCAGGCGTTCGCCAGCACCTTCGCTGAGCAAACTGGGGGCAAACTTTCGCCAGGGATTCGCCAGGCGAACTGGGCAACGAGTGCTTCCAGTAGCCACTATCTGCATTCTCTAGGGAGTTCGTTGGGCGAGCTAGTAGCGAGTCTTCGCTGGGGGATTCGCCGAGCGAACAGGTAGCGAGCATTCGCTGCGGGGCCTCGCCAAGCGAATGAGCCAGCGAGCGTGACAGTATGTTTGTGTTTTTGAGCTGTGTTGTTCGGTTCTCTCGTGATGTTAGACCCTTGTTGGTAATGACGGATTATGGTATTGGTGTTGAACTATGGGGAGTATATGTGTGGTGTGGAATATGATTTCCTTGATATTCGTTTAATTTGAATGATTAAATTCAGTGTATGTGATTGCGTATTAATTGGTGATGTGATATATATATATATATATATATATATATATATATATATATATATATATATATATATATATATATATATATATATATATATATATATATATATATATATATATATATATATATATATATATATATATATATATATATATATATATATATATATATGTATGTATATGTATACATGAGGTATGATGAAATTTGATCGGATGGATCGTGGGCACCTTGTGTATGCGTGAATTGCTGTTGTGCATTAGTGTATGCATATCATGATGCATGTTGGGCTCAGATGGAACGTGGTAGGTGTCGCTACTGCGAAAATAAGGTGTCGGCAAAACAGAAAAGTCGCCACCTTTCGTTATTTATCCCTCAGAACGGGAAAGGAAACGATCGGAAAATCCTGACGAAAAAGGTATAAGACAAGGTCATTGCAACCATTGTCTGGGTTCGGGAGTCGGTTACGCAAGGGGAAGGTATTAGTACCCCTCACGTCCATCGTAATCGATGGGATCCACGCTTGTTGTGTTTATATGACGGGTTGGTTTAATCTATCTACCTATCAAGGCTGGTCTGAAAAGAAAAGAAAATGACTCGGCAAAGCGTCGCACTTTATGCCTACGTATTCTCATCAGAGAATGAGAAATCAGAGTCTACGTAGTTCGCCTAACTACGGGTTACGGGGAAGGTGGCTCGCCAATACGTCAGTATTGTACCTACGTACTCTCAATAGGCATGAGAGATCAGAGCTTACGTAGTTCGGGATAATACGGATTACGGGGATTCAGATTCATCTGTTTTATCGAGTAGGGTTAACAAACAGTTCCAGCAGTTTGGTGTACGCGGCTCGACCCTTGGAGACTTAGGCGTTACCGTTTGCGGTAGAACTGGGAGTTAACGACACTCTTTTCTTCAGAAAAGCTTCCTTTGAATTATGGGCCCACGGGGCAAAAAGGTTTGAAGTTTGTTTTCTGTCTTTTACGGAAGAACTGTTTTTTATGGATGTTTGCAACTAATATCGCACTAGAGACTATGATCTGAGAGTGAATGTGTCGTATGTCACCCAAAGGGTGCCATACTAAACATCCAGACTGTTGAAAAGAAACTCTCCAACAATCCTTTCTCAGATAGCTTAAGGCCCGTAACGTACGACGTCAGTTAACCTTTATTACTGTATTTTAATTTGTTTTGGGATGAGAAGAGAGAACGAACAGGTTCAACTAAGGGGAGACTATCAAGTCCTAATGTTGTCATGCCAAGGATTCATCCTATGGTTGAGGTTTGAAACAGGGAACTCCTAGAAGTTGTCATGCATAGGTTTCAACCTAAAGTTCTAATCATTACTTCCTTATCAAAGGAAGTGAGATTCTTAGGGGATCATGTCAATGATAAACAGAAACAGATAAAGCATCAACTTAAACAGTAAACAGATATACAGTAAATGACTGTAAAATGCATGCAATGCAAGTGAGGGAGGAAATGTGTGTGGGGCATCAGCCTCCACAAGCTCATCTCAACCTCAAGCCAGATATGAATAACTGCAATCATACAGAGGAAATAACATACTATCAAGCAAACACAACATACCACATAGGCAAGGGAGCTGGGCTCTACCAAATACCAGCAAGCAAAGCCATACAGTAAAAATACAAGCAGAGGGAACAACCCAACCTCTAGTGCAATCATGCCCCTAGTTTACATCAGTCTAGATATGAACTTATTCTAATGCATCAAGCAAATCAAACAAGCCACATCAATACAGTTGCACAGAACGCAAACAGACAGTCAAGAAATCAACAGCTTCCCCAGCTTCACAGCAAAGCAATCTTCTGACAGCAGTTCAGTCCTCAGTCTTCAACTGCTCTTCAAGGCTTTCATCTTCAATAGCAAGTGTCAACTTGCTTCTTCAAGTTTCTAACACATCAAACACAAGTGTCAACTTGTTCTACATCCTCTTCAAGCTTCAGCTCCAAAGTAGACCCCGCCTTCAGGCTTCAATTTTAATAGCAAGTGTCAACTTGGCTCCTTCAGGCTCTCAAAGTATATAACACACAAGTATCAACTTGTTCTCCAACTTCAAGCATCAGCTCTTCATTCAATCTCAATTTGATCTCCTTCTCAAGTGTCAACTTGTCCTTCTGGATCTTCAAGCTTCAGCTTCAAAGGCAGTCTTCAAATACAAAGAAGTAGCAACCTCTAGCATCTTCAGTCTTCTAACAAGGGATTCCATCCTCTAGCAAGGGAGAAAGATTCATCTGACAAGAGCAAGGTTTGGATAATAGACAGCAGAGTGAAGACCAAAGGTCCCCCCTCAGCATTCCATCATCAAAGAGAGGAACCCTCAAAGGTTCTACCAACTTGTGAAGAGCCACACATCCTACCAAAGGAGGGATGAGGCCTTTACAAGGGGACCTTACATCATAGGGAAGAATGGAAGGGATCAACACCTTCCATGTTTATGGAAGAAGAGAATTCTATCTAGAAGCTCTACCTACAAACCCTAACCTAAACAACACTCAAACCAAAAGAAGGGGAAGACTCACATCCAAGCTTCTTCAAGCATTCCAAGGTAGCCCACACAAGTCTTCAACACCATCCAAGAGCAAGAGAGGCAAAACCCTAATCTAAGGGAGCTAGAGAAATCAGTATAATTGAATTAGCAAGTTAGGATCACCTAAAACCTAGTACCCAAGTTAATCCTAACTAAAATACTAAAACAAATTATAAAATCCTAAAAAAATAACTATAGGACCCTAATTCAATCATGAATCTACCATACAAAGTCCAGAGGTTGAATCATCCACCAAGTCTTAGAAATAAAACCTACATCACAAGGCACTAAGCATAAACCCTAAAAATAGAGCACCTAAAGTTTCAACTTAAAACTATATCCTAACTTCACCACAAAAATGTGAGAAAAATCTAAGGGGAACATGCATATCTATGCTAGCTACACACAAAAAGTCAAGGCAAGAATCATCACCAAGTACTCAAACCAAATTCATTAAAACAAGGTATCAACCATGGCCATTTTAATACCAATTAATATTCAAAAAATGCAAATAAAATCAAAAATGCATGAATTATTAATATTTTTTATCTACAAAATTCTAGATTCAATCATGAATCAAGGGAAAAAAGTTTGGAATTAATTGATCAATTTTCCTATTTTTTATGAATTAATTTCTAAGTCACATGAAATAATGAAAAATAAAAGAAAATAAAAGAAATTAATAAAAGATGCGTGACAAATAGCAATCCAATACAGTTCATTTCAAGAATTGGGCCCAGGGGGGTGTGAATATCACTCTGAGTGTTAAGCCCAAAACCTTCCAATTAATGAAACGGTGCGTTTCATTTGAAATTTCTCTTCAGAGCTTGAGGTGCAATCGTGGCCATCTGTTCCTTGCCTGAGTCAAAGGTCCACTCTTCATCTGATGGTCCATGTTCATTGTCCCAAATTTGAACTGAAATGGAGGGAGTTCTCAGACGGTGGCTTGAGTTGCAGCGCCACCGTCTTCTCCGGTGAGCCAACCTCCACAGGTCATCAAAAACCACAAAACCAATCACTATCCTACTCCAAATTTGATGTTGATCACGAATCCAACCTCAGAATTTTCTAATTCCCTCTCTAACTCAAAACACGATGACATTTTCAGAATCCCTCCCAATCTTGATTTTCACCATTCTTTAAATTAAAGGTCTCAAATTAATCCTCACTCTTCACTGATCAATTTCCACCATCCAATCATGAATAATCCTTCAAGAATCGTGAGATATCATCCTCAACAGAAAATGGTCACATGCCTAACTTGTCTCTAATTCACCAACTTATGATCCTAAATCCAACTACAGGTTGCAAGGATCTTAACCACATATACATTTATAAGTTTCTCCTCCTAAATTATGCATAATGATGAAAGATACAAACCTGGTTTCAGAGAGGTAACAGAGGTGGTTTTTGCTCACTTCAACTGCCAAGATGATGCAGACACGTTCCAAATTCACTCCCAAAGCCTTTGCACACCCTGATTTGGCTTGATTCTCCCTTGAATTGAAAACCCGGTTTCAACTTGAACCTTCAAATTTTCAATGGCTCCTTCTCTTACCAGCTTCAATTCCTTCCGAAAAAATGGCTGAGTTCACTCAATGACTTATATAGAAATGATTGGGATCATCTAGAAACTTCTGGATCCATCCAAATGAGATTTTGGATTTTCAATTTCTCTTCAAAATATCACCCATGGCAACCACCATTCTGACTCGTTCTTGGCATGGCTATGTGTGTAATCAAGTTCTCATGAGATATTGAATGATTTTAGAGTGTTATTTTCCTTGTTTGCAAGCCAAAGGTATGAATTGGAAATGTTGCTTCATCATGAAGAAATGAAATGGAAGTGGATGAATTTGACCTCAAATCAATATTTTAACATTGCCATTGTTTCAAAATGATTTTTCCCATCAATTTGACCTATAATTTTGTTTCATTTGGTCACAAAATGAATTATTTGAATTTTTGGCCATTAAATCATTTTAATTCTTTCTTTTTCAAAGTTTCTTGAACCAAGTCTCTCCTTGAGCCATTTCAATGCCTCCTTGATGCTTGGTCAAGTTTAAAACCCCATTTTGAGCAACTTTATAGTTGAACAAAATTTCATTTGAAGCCTCTAAGTTGGTGAAAATGGCCTATGATCACAAATGACCTATAATCACCAAATGTCCAAAATACCCTTGACCTGTCAAAGCCATAAGTTGAGTTCTACAAATCCTATCAAGGACTTCTAATACTCTCTAGAAATCTAAGAGGATAAGGAACAACATTCATGTTGACCAAAAGTTCGTAGGAATCATCCTTCTAGGGCAAAGGTTTCATGCAAGTTGGGTAACTTTCAAGCTCCAAATTCACATTCCTCAGATGACTTGTAACTTGTCAAAGCCATAACTTGAGTTCTACAAATCCTATCAAAGACTTATAGCACTAAAATTAAAGCTAAGATCATGCTCTACAACAATCATGTTGGGGGGAAAGATGAGATGACAATCACATCTTGAGCTACATTGCTTTGAAGATCAGGGGTCAAACTAGGGGATTTTACACTGTCAAGCCTTAGAAACCCTAGCTTAAAACTTCTCAAACTCTTCAATCATGATGAGTTGACCTTGGAATCATCCTTATAACATCTCAATGTACCAATCCATGATCACCTGGCTCTTGGATTAGGTCTCAACCTTCTCCAAATCCTCAGTTGACTTAGGGTTGACCCAGTCAAACCCTAATTGCACCACTCATGGCTGAGCCTTCTTAATCTTGCACAATGACCTGTCTAGGTCTCAAAGTGATCCTCAACATTTCTCATGATCTCTCTTAAGACCTCAAGTCCATCTTCATGACCTCAGAATCATCTGATGGCTTCCCACAACTCTCAAGTTGGGAGACCTACACACTTGGCTTCAATCACTCTCTCTGAGGATCTTTTAACTTCTCTGACAAGGATATCAACCCTTGAACACTTGAATAACCTTCTTATCTAGATTCATAGTCTTGTGTAGCCCTTGATTGGTAATCATACCTCTTGATCTCCTGCATACATGTCAATGAAATGCAAATGATAATGCTAATGTGAATGAAATGAAACATAAGCTAGGTAAAGAAATGTTGGGCAAATTTTGGGGTGCAACAGCTGCCCCTATTCAAACGGCTTGGACCTGACTGGGTGAGAAGCGAACGGCTCTCAAACAATCAAGGTGAAAGACGGTTGAATACCAAAAAACCCGAAAATTTGCCAACTGCACAAGTATACGGTACTTTGATGGGACAAATCTTCGGAAACTGAAATAATAGTTGCGCGGCAAATAGCTGGAGAAATACTGATCTGAATCTCTGTCAGGATGATACTCTGATTTATATGATATCATTGCGTCCTCAAATCATCGAGGGATCACTGGTTACGTGGCAACAGGCAATCTGCCACCGCACAAGTAAACGATACTTTGATTGGTAGGCACGTCTTCAAACTGAGCATGACAGTTGCACGACAACTCTGCTGGGGAATTGGTCACACGGTAACCGGTGAAAGGTCTAATCTCAAATCTCAGTCAGGATGATCATCTGATTTTGCTGTAGATATTCATCCTCAAGTCATCAAGGGATCGCTGGTTACTCGGTAACCGGCGGTACATAGCTGATATTGCCATCAGGCATTCTGTGGCACTGCTGCAGAAGAATTCCTCGGGACTCATCAGGTCATTGGGAACTTTTTAACAATCAAGTTAATCATGCCATCGGGCATTCAAAGAAATTTTCGGGCGTCAGCCAGACTTTGTCAGTAAGTCGGGAATAGAATCCTCGGTCAATCATGAACCACATAGGGATATCCAATCTTTTGCCATCAGGCACTCCGCATCAGCTGAGAGGGCTGCTTCGACATTGCAACTGGACTTCATCAGTAAGCCAGGCGATTCGGCACTACTGTCGGACTTCGATCATCAAGTCTTCAAGGGAAACTTCAGCTTCTCTACTTGACAACCTGCTAGGGATGACACATCTCCGCTGGGGATTCTGGAGAACTATCAAGTAACTCTGCTTCGGGGCTTCAGAAATCATTCTGGATGAATCAACTCTGCTGAAGACTTCAAGAATCATCTTGGACAAATAAACCCATCGGGAACTTCAAGAATCATCTTGGACCAATGACTCTGCTGGAGATTTCAGGAATCGTCCTGAGCGAACCCTCTGTCGAGGACTCTAGGCATCAACTTGAGCAACCCTCTCTGGCGACTTCACTGGGGATTTTAAGAATCATCTTAAGCAAACCACTTCGCTGGAGAATTCAAGAATCATCTTGGGCAAACGACTTTGCTGGGGAATTCAAGAATCATCCTGAGCCACACAACTCTTCTGAGATTTCAGGAATCATCCTGAGCAAACACCCTGTCGGGGAACACCTGCAAAACAAGAACGGTAACGAACTAGCTCATGCTTCATATGCATATGTTTGACAATGGCGCAATGCTCCACACGGTGGAAATGCTACGCGTTTAGGGTAAATGTTATGCAATCATGCAAAAAGCTATGACCCCATCAGCAAAATAAATGTTGAAGGGAGAATCCTCCTGTCAAGGAGAAAGGACCACTCTGGTGGGGGAAGGAATCATCCTGCCGAGGAGAAGAAGTCACACCAACCTCAATTGGGCTCCGCCTGGGGAAACAAACTTCAGTCGACTACTGTAGGGGAGCAAAGTTCTACGAGAACCTGAACCTGCTCAACCGGGTATTCAAACCACAAACTATTGAGGAAACGATATCAATCGCAGAAATAAACTGCACGACATTCGTGGCAAAACTTTCCTGGAGATAACGACTCCGGCGAGGAAATACAGCATCAGCTATTCAACACTCTACTGGGGAAAACCACTCATGGCCCGCACGGCTCCCAAGGATTCAGCTCTCTTGGGGATTGGCCAGCTCGGCTGGGGAAGAAGGAATTGTCTTGCTTACTGGGGGGAGAGTACGACTCTATGGGGGAATCTCAATTCCGCTGGAGACTTCAGTCTTGAACTATCGAGTGCTGCACACTTCAGTATATGACTCAGCTGGGGAGACGACGATCCTTCAGGATACATCTGCTTGGGGGAGAGACCCTTCCCTGTTTGGGGGAGACATATCAATGCTTACAATCTCATGTTCAGACTCCATGGGGAGAGGCTGCTGAACTTTGCTGGAGAAGAAGGAATCATCCTGCTTGGGAAACATACGGCGTACTGCCCGGAATAGGCTAACCTGCAACAACACAAACACACAGACAAGATACCCTTCTCAAAGGGACCTATCAAGGTTATCATCTTTTGACAATGTTTAAGTAATTCATTGTTTCAACAATCAGTGGCCTAGGCCAGTAAGTTTATGTATGCGCACTTTATCAAAAACATTGGCGTTCTTTTTCGCAAACAAAACAGGTAAATGCTAAACAAGCAAACAAAATTGCTGAATAGTATACATTTTATTGATAACGGACCCCTGAATGGGCAAAAATGTTTTACAACCGATGCAAGCTCCTGGAATGAGGAAGCTGCGCAAATATACAAACATAAATATACATCAGCATATACACAAATGTCGGCAATGAGGCGTAGACGAACACCATGAGTTGATCCCTCTATGACCCACTCGACTTCGATACTTCTCCGATGCTTCAGCTTCAGAAGAGATTCATTCAGATAAACGGCCCTCAGATCTTCCAAACCACTAAACAATGAAAGTCCACACGCGGAATGCAGTCATTTGCTTTTTCAAATCCCTAACTTTTGCCTGAATCGCCCTTTCGGGTTTTCGATTCACCGGGATACCCTTTTTTGCCAAAGCCGCCCTTCCAGGTTTTCGACTTTGCGGGTGTACATTCTTTTCTTTTATATCCCTAATTTTTGCCCGAACCTTTTTCCTTTTTTATGGTTCGCCGGGACGCCCCATTTTTACCTGGATATTCTTTTTCTTTCCAGCGGGTCATTTTTTAAGCAAAGTATTTTTTAACTGCGTTCGCGTTCACCGGGGATGCAAAATCCTCGCCGTCCATCGTGGATAACAACAAGGCTCCTCCCGAGAAGACCTTGCTGACAACACACGAACCTTCGTAATTGGGAGTCCACTTGCCTCGGTGATCAGAGTGTGGAGGAAGAATCTTCTTTAGGACGAGATCACCTGTCTGAAAGCTTCTAGGACGCACCTTCTTATCATAAGCTTTCTTCATTCGGCTTTGGTACAGACGACCATATGCAATCGATGCTAACCTCTTCTCGTCCATCAGGCTGAGTTGGTTTAGTCGGTTCTTAATCCATTCTGCCTCATCGAGTTTCACATCAACCAAAACTCGTAAAGAAGGGATCTCCACTTCCAATGGTAGGAAAACTTCCATACCGTACACCAGTGAGAAAGGAGTTGCCCCGGTTGATGTACGTACCGTTGTACGATAACCGTGCAGTACAAATGGCAACATCTCGTGCCAATCCTTATAGGTCACAACCATCTTCTGCACAATCTTCTTGATGTTTTTATTGGCCACTTCAACAACGCCATTCATCTTCGGTCGGTAAGGAGATGAGTTATGGTGTTCAATCTTGAAACTCTGGCACAACTCCTTCATCATCTTGTTATTCAGATTCGAACCATTATCAGTAATGATCCGCTCGGGAATTCCGTAACGACAGATGATGTCCCTCTTTATAAATTTAGCCACCACCTGCTTGGTCACATTAGCATATGAGGCTGCCTCCACCCACTTGGTGAAGTAGTCAATAGCTACTAGAATGAAGCGATGACCGTTAGATGCAGTAGGCTTGATCTTGCCTATCATGTCGATGCCCCACATGGAGAACGGCCACGGGGAGGACATGACATTCAACGGGCACGGCGGCACGTGAATCTTGTCAGCATAAATCTGGCATTTATGACATCTCTTCGCGAATTTAAAACAATCTGATTCCATCGTCAGCCAGTAATATCCTGCTCTCAGGATCTTTCTTGTCATAGCATGCCCGCCGGCGTGCGTACCAAATGTGCCTTCATGGACTTCTTCCATGAGCATACTCGCTTCCTTCTCATCTACACATCTGAGTAGCACGAGATCATGGTTTCTTTTATACAAAACTCCATTAGGATTGAGATAGAAATTTCTAGACAGCCTCCTCAGAGTCTTCTTATCCTAGGTTGACGCTCCCGCAGGATATTCCTTAGTCATAAGGAAAGCCTGGATGTCATGGAACCATGGCTTGCCGTCGGAGGCTTCCTCGATCGCAAAGACGAATGCAGGTCTGTCAAGATGAGAAAGGACAATTCTTGGAGCTTCATTCCAAAAATTGACTTTATACATCGAAGCCAACGTGGCTAAGGCATCAGCCATCTGGTTTTCTACTCTGGGCACATGATGGAGTTCCACTCGATCAAAGAACGGAAGCAGCCTTCTGGCATAGTTTATGTACGGCACCAAATTCGATTGACGAGTCTCCCACTCCCCTTTAATCTGGTTGATCACAAGTGTTGAGTCACCATATACATCTAGGTTCTTGATTTTCAAATCAATTGCCTCTTCCAGACCCATGATGCATGCTTCGTACTCCGCTTCATTATTGGTGACCGGAAACGTCAGTCTCTCAGTGAACGGGATGTGGGATCCGTGGGGGGTCATGATGATCGCCCCAATGCCACTTCCGTAAGAGTTAACTGCCCCGTCAAATATCAGTTTCCACTGGGATTTCCTGTCCGGCCCCTCGTCGGGCAACGGTTCATCGCAATCTTTTTCCTTGAGAAACATGATATCCTCATCAGGGAATTCAAATTTCATCGGCTGATAATCCTCGATCGGCTATTCGGCAAGGTACTCAGACAGCACGCTTCCCTTGATGGCCTTCTGGGAAACGTACTGAATGTCATATTCTGTCAACACCATTTGCCATCTGGCAATCCTGCCCGAAAACGCCTGCTTCTCGAAGATGTACTTGATTGGATCCATCTTCGAAATTAGCATGGTCGTGTGGTTGAGCATGTACTGTCGCAAACGTTTGGCAGCCCAGGCTAATGCACAACACGTCTTCTCCAGCATCGAGTAACGAGATTCACAGTCTGTGAACTTTTTACTCAGATAGTAAATGGCATGCTCCTTTATGCCCGTCTCGTCGTGCTGACCGAGAACACACCCCATACTATTCTCAAGAACTGTCAAGTACATGATTAAGGGTCTTCCGACCACTGGGGGTATCAAGATCGGAGGTTCCTGTAGATACTGTTTTATCTTATCAAATGCCTTATGGCAATCCTTGTTCCAGATAATCGCCTGATTTTTCTTTAGTAGTTTGAACATCGGTTCACAAGTGGCCGTGAGCTGAGAAATAAACCTTGCAATGTAGTTTATTCTGCCCAGGAAACCATGAACTTCTTTTTCTGTTTTTGGCACTGGCATCTCTTGTATTGCTTTTATCTTCGTAGGATCAACCTCAATGCCTCTTTCGCTCACGATAAACCCCAGTAGTTTTCCAGACCGTACTCCGAAAGTACACTTGTTAGGATTCAGCCTCAAGCTGAACTTCCTAAGCCTCTCAAAAAGCTTCAGCAAATTGACCAGATGCCCCTCCTCCGTTTGGTACTTCGCAATCATGTCATCAACATAGACTTCAATCTCATGATGAATCATATCATGAAACAAAGTGACCATTGCTCGTTGGTAAGTGGCCCCTGCGTTCTTCAGACCGAAAGGCATTACCTTGTAGCAAAATGTTCCCAAAGGAGTGATAAACGTAGTTTTCTCCATGTCCTCCGGCGCCATCCTGATCTAATTGTAACCAGAGAAGCCATCCATGAACAAAAATACGGAGAACTGAGCGGCATTGTCGACCAACACATCAATATGAGGGAGCGGGAAATCATCTTTAGGGCTCGCCCTATTCAAATCCCAATAATCGACGCACATTCGCACCTTACCGTCCTTCTTCAGTACAGACACTATGTTGGCGACCCACTGAGGGTAAGTAGTGACCGCTAAGAAGCCAGCATCAAGCTGCTTCTGCACTTCTTCTTTGATCTTAACGGCCATATCTGGTCGCGTTCGCCTAAGCTTCTGCTTAACGGGAGGACAATCTTCTCGTAGCGGCAAGTGATGGACCACGATGTCAGTATCAAGTCCGGGCATATCTTCGTATGAACAAGCAAAGATGTCACTATACTCTCTCAGCATCTCGACTAATCTTTGCTTGACATCACTCTGCAATGCGGCCCCTATTCTGACGTTCCTGACTAGCTCTTCAGAACCCAGATTCACAATCTCAATATCTTCTTCGTGAGGCAGAATAACTTTCTCTCCTTGTTTCAACAAGCGGGCCAACTCTTCGGGAAGGTCTTCGTCTTCATCAATCTCTTCTTCGGCTTGATAGATCGGGCAATCGAAGTCGAAGTGAGTCGTAGAAGGTCCAGAGTCGATGTCATCTGCTATGTGGATCCTGCAATAACAAGGGTTAAGCTTAAAACAAGGATATGCAGGTTAGCACAAACCCTATTGCCATTTTATTGTTTTTTAAAACAAATATAAAACAGGAATAACAGGGATCACAACATTTGAATACGAAGAAAAACGCCTTTTGATTTATTGGTAAAATGCATTACATAATCAGACAAGGCCCTGACAATAAAACCACTATGCCCCAGGTAGGACATAGGGTTGTACAATAATTGGAGAAAGTAAATCATTACTCTTTGCCTGTCACTTGGATGATATCCCTGATGGACCAGTTGGTGAGGCTCTGGCCTGGTTTGCTTGGCTGGATCCAAGAGTCTAGGTCGCAATCGTTGTCCTCGCCGTCTCCAGACACTGCGTTGATACTTTCAAATATCACCCCGCTACTGGTAAACTGGATCGGCCCTTTACCTCGTGACGCACTGCGAGAAGAGGAGGCTTCAGTCGCCGGAGAGTATCCTAACCCGAACTTGTCCTGTTTGTTAGGTATTTCTAGAACCTTCCCCCAGCCTGGGATAGATCCGGCTTGAACAACGGCCCGGGCTTCCCTGAAGGAAGAGAGAGTCATCTCTGGTTTCTCAGTGATTACAGGAGCCACGTTCTTGACTTTAACAGCTTCGAACGCCTGACATAGGGTTTCGGCCCGACTTGGATTGGTAGCGTCACCTCCCCAAAAACATGACGTTTGGTTCCATCGAACGCTTTCACAACCAAATCACTGGGTGTGCAAATCACTCCTCGCGTATATAACTTCATCAATGCTTTCTTCGGAAGAACATTGAGTGATGACCATGTGTCCACCAACACGTGAGACATAATCGTTCCCCTACACTCTATCGAGATGTGCAGGGTGCTGTTGTGGTTTCTTCCCTTCGGTGTTAGCTCCAGGTCAGTGAACCCTAACCCGTTTTCAGCATTCACATGGGCTACGACCCCTTCCAACTGGTTGACCGATATTTCCTGTGGTACATATGTGGCATTCAAAACCTTTAACAGCGCATTGCGATGCGACTCCGAACACAGCAACAGATTCAGGATGGAAATTTTCGAGGGTGTTTGATGGAGATGATCCACAATCTTGTAATCACTCTTCTTGATCAACCTCATGAACTCTTCAGCGTCCTTAACAAGTAAGTCCTTCTCTACCCCCCGAGGGGTTTCCTCAACGACTTTACTCTTTCCCTTATTGGTTATTTCAGCTTTATCTGCTTTGTCCTCCACAACCTCAGGTGGAGCAAACACTCTTCCGCTGCAAGTGATTCCGCCAATTCCCACTATGTTATCCACAGATTGCCCCGAGGGTTCTAATTCTAACTTCTGCCCGTTGCAGTAGACGTCCGCCCCATAATGCCATGGGACAGCATTGGTGCTTTCAAAAGGTATCGGCCCAGCTTTCGTGATGGTGATCGTGGGCGGTCTAGGTGCGGAAATAGTGATCGTTTGGCGAGGGATGGTGATGGTGGCAACCTCATCATCTTGCTTCAGCATTACCTCTCCCGATCCATATTCAGCCCTTCGGCTAAACTGCAAGATTCCTTCGGTCATTAGACTCTGAATCCCCTCTATCAACTGTTCACATCCGTCAGGACGAGTCGCACAACCCATACACATCTCTCCACAGCCCGGAAAGAAACCTCTCTTCATCAGCTTGGCTTTAACGACGCTAAGCGGTGTCTTCAGATCCTTGACATCAGTCAACAAATCTAAGTTCTCTTCTTCAATAATGGCATTCACCCCACCTCCCCTATGATTCGGCATAGGGTTCTTCGTGACATTTGGCACATTATCTGAGAAATTGATGATCTTAGCGTCCACCATATCCTGCACCTTGTGCTTGAAGGCTTTGCAGTTTTCTATCGTATGGCCGGGTGCCCCCGAGTGAAACTCGCATGTTGCATTCGCGTCATAACCTGGCAGAGGTGCCCCTGTCAAGGGAGCCAGGGTTCTCTTCTGGATTAGCTGTAACTGAAGCAGAGTCTGTAACAGCTGAGCATAAGACATGGGCGGCGTCTCGAGGTGACGAATTGATAGCGGTGCCCTGTTCTGATACTTTATGTACCCTTGCTGATTCAGCTGCTGCTGCTGTGGCTGGGGTTGTTAGACAGCGGGGATGGTTATGCTGGCCACCTACTGGTGAGGGCCTTTACCCTTCCTTCGAGCGTTGGACACGGCGCTCGTCTCTCCTTCCCGTCTTTTGCCACCATACGGTTTCTTTCCTCCTCCAGCTGAGGATAGATCACCTTGAATTTTCCCCAGTTTGATCCCATTTTCAACGTGCTCGCCGGTGATGATGAGATCTGAGAAGCTCCCAGACATACCGCTGACCAATTTCTCGTAATAAACCCCTGGGAGGGTGGCTACAAACATTTCAACAAGCTCCCGTTCAACCATCGGCGGCTGAACTCTAGCTGCCAATTCACGCCACCGCTGGGCGTATTCCTTGAACCCTTCGTTGTTCCTCTGTGACAAGTTCTGTAGTTGAACTCGGTTCGGAGCCAATTCACTGTTATACTGGTAATGGTGCACGAATGCTTCAGCAAGTTCCTTCCACGTGCGCACACTGGTAGGCTCCAAACTCATGTACCATTCCAAGGATGGCCCGGACAAGCTATCCTGAAAGAAGTGCATCAGCAACTTCTCGTCTTCAGAGTGAGCGGACATTTTCCGGTAGTATGACCTTAGGTGGACGCGAGGGCAGGTGGTGCCCTTGTACTTCTCAAAGTCGGGTACCTTGAATTTGGGAGGCACCTTGAAGTTAGCAATCAATCCCAACTTGGACATGTCGACACCCATAGTGTTCAGGTTCTCGAAATTCCTCATCTTGTCCTCGAGTGCCTTAAACCTCAGACGCGCTTCGGCAGTCAGCTCTCCTTCAACACCCTTCTGTGAGAACAAATCTTCTTGACGGTCTTCTAACCATGGCTGAGGCCCATACAGATTTCCAACACCTGTGTTACCGTTGCCCAGTCCAACATTGACATTAGCCTCAAGATTTCCATTACCGACGCCAGTCGTATTACCATTGAGCCCCATGTTAGCGATCACATTGCCGTTACCACTACCGCTCCCCCCGGTCACGGGGATGCCATTCTGAGGAGTTTCAACAGGTGGAGGGGTTGGAATACCCCCCCCCCCCCCATGGAGTACACCATTGCTGTCAACCCTTGAGATCAGAGGCTGGACCAATGTTCTGAGCTGGTCTTGGCCGTTGGCAACCACTTGCATGAGCTCCATGAAACGGTCCATCCTCTCTCGGAGTTCTTGAACGTCAGTCTGCACTTGCTCCATTGCTCTAGCTTGATTTGCTCTGGTCGGATAGCGGTGGATTGGTCTTTGATCAATCCTGGAACAACCTGAAATAACCTGTATACACAAAAGGGTTAGAAAAAACGACAAAGTGCTCGTTATGCAGATGCTTCATGCAAATGCAAACGTGTGTCTGTGTGTTGGGGAGATTCCCCCCCCCCCCCGATCCTAGTGCCTGAGTGCCAGTGCTGATAATAAGAAGTCCAAGTCCAGTCATGGAAATAACATCTCATATATAAAGAAAGCCCATCAAGGTGGTACACAACGTCCCTGGATACAAGCAGAATCAATAGCATAACCTCAACCAACAAGCCTGGTGATGGTCAGCATACAATAATGATCAAAAACAAAGGATTACAAATATGGTCAAGCACGGCCACGGGCGCGAAACTCTTCTAACAGATTCCTCGTTTCTGGATGATCAGGCCGAGTGAGCAACCCTTCGACGAGTAACTCCCTCTGTGTAATAGTGTACTGAAGACCTTCAACTGAGTCTTCCCATGCTCCTTCGCCGAAACAATCTTCTAACTTCCGCTTCTTGAATTCAAACGTCAGTTTGTGCCCCTTCAGGTTAGCAAGAGCCTTGTTTAGCAGGCCTTCAGTGGCATATCTGCGAGCGGTTTCTTCATCAAATCTTTTCTCACTAGCCTTCACCTGGGCTTTCAACTTGGAGATCTGATGTTTCAGTTTATCCTCCCGTTCTTTGCCGTTGGCTAGGGTGGCCTTCCAATGCTGATTAAACTTGGATATTCTCCGGTACGCTTCATCCAAGTGCTGCTTCTTAGTGGCTAGTACGTCATTGACAGCTTTGAAGTCCCGGCCCAAACGCTCGCGCTCAGCTATCTGCTTAGTCAAATCCGTCCCTAACTGGTTCACCAGCTCTGTTTGCCTTTTGAAGGAATGGACGGCTTCGCTTCTCTCGCTTCTGAGCTGAGCCAATTCTTCCTCCAGTTCTTCATTTGCCTTTTTCAGCTCATCTCTCTCAGCTAACACCTGATTATGCTGTTGGATAGGCACGGTGGTAGGCTCTTCAATCACTGGAGGGCTCTCTAGCTTGGCAGGAGGAAACGATATCCCTATGATATCTGCTCTGGCTCTGATCCAAGTCACATACGGAGCGTAGGCTTGGCTATTACTTTTTCCCAGCAACGGTTTTCCCCGCTTACAGAGACCATTCCAAGCGTGCTGAAGCTTAGATAATATATCCCCCTCTAGAAGACCAGTGAGGTACAGAGATTCCTGCACCTCTTCATCCTTCGGCGGAGCTCTCAGAGCATAAGCAAATTGTCGGACCATCAGAGATGGATTATAGTTGATACAGCCCTTCTTGCCTATCAAAGGCACATTCGGAAACCCAATGCAGCTGAAGATAATCTCAGTACCCAACCTATCTCTATCAAACCAGGCAATATCCTCCGCCGACAGACTCATCAAGCGCTCAGACCACTCAGCTGTGACTGCCGACGAAGCAAAGGGACCCTTCTTGGGTAGGTGACTATCAAGCCATCTATAGAGCAGGGGTACACAGCACGGGATATTCTTGCCCCTTCGGTTCTCGTTCTTGTAGTGGACGGAATGGTAGACATCTCCTATCAAGGTAGGGACTGGATTCCCTGATGCAAAGATGTGAAATGCGTCGAAGTCTACAAAGTCGGGCATATTGGGGAACATAATGATGTCATATATGCACAGAGCAAGGATGGTGTTGAACACGATCCAACATCCGTCTTTGGCGCACTGCTGGGCCTTTCCCACTAAGAACTGCAAGGAGAAACCGGGAACCCTGTTCCAACTAGACAAGACCAACTCGGAGGCATCCAGATGAAGTGAAGGGGCTAGACTAGCCAAATTAGGCGCAACATCCATGTGAACAAAGGGCATCTGACTCTTGATAGGCACACCTAACAAATCAGCATACTCCTCTAGTGTAGGTGCGAGAACAAAATCCGGGAAAGTAAAGCATCTCAAAGGAGGATCATAGAACTGCAGCAGGGCGTGCAACCCATTCAACTCAAACACAGAGGGTTTACGAACCAGGCTGAGTAGTTTCCCATACGACTTCTTGAATTCACCTCTCACAGAATCATCTGCCAAAGCAATCAAACCAATTAGCTGAACAACATCAGGAGTGGGGAGCTTGTAGGCCACAGTCTTCCTCAGAGAACCCATAATAGCACAATAGAAGGCAAGAAAACCTGAACCGGGGGAAACGGTACCTGCAACACAGACACACGTTAATGAAATGCAAATGAATATGCGAAACAATGCAAAATGCAATCATGCAGCAAGAGATCAAGACGACTGTGATGTTGAAGTGATGAAGGTGAAGATATTGTATCAACAAAACCACAATACTCCCCTATCAAGAACAACCCTATCTCTGATGAGAAGAAAACCCTGGTATCGGACCATAAACCTGCCTTGTCAAGAACACACATATATATGATGATGAGGAGAAACCCCTGATGTCAGACTATAACTCTGCTCTGTCAAGAACACACATACATCTGATAATAAGGACCTTTGATACAGGACCATAACTCTGTTCCATCAAGAACAAATACACCTCTGATGATGAGGACCTCTGATGCAGGATCATAACTCTGCTCTATCAAGAACAAATACACCTCTGATGATGAGATCCTCTGATACCAACAAAAATGATTCACTATCAAGAAAACCAGGTAGTCTGAAGGTTAAGGTTTCCTACAATAAACCCAACCCTGCTCACAGGTATGGACCTATACTAACACAAGTTCGGCATCCTATGCGGTCATCAGCGTCACAGACATTCAAGAGGGGTGATACGATACCCAGAAGGTGTGGCATCACCACCTCCTGAAGCGGCCTCACTCAGATGAATCCCAAATGATCGGTCCCCCAGAGTCGACAATCCTTCAAACCAATAACCCCTCAGGCCCAAAGGGCCGGAAAAGAAGTCAACCGGGAGAACCTCGTCTGAGCGTGGATTTCATGAGACACTAGTGCCTGCAAAGCAAGCACGCGCCCACTAATTTCCACAACTAATGCTAAGTACACTCAAGCCTGGGTCTGGCTTCTCACTCATCAGAATGCCCCTCCCACAACAGCACAGATAATCATATCATACTGAAAATAAAATGCGGGAAATAAAATGCGATAAATAAACACAGCCCAACAGGTAAACATGCAAGCGCTAGGATTGACTCTCGCAGGGACGTTGGATCCCTTGATTGACTCACTTAGGGGATGTTGGATCTCTAGGAAACTATTAAGTCCCCAGCAGAGTCGCCAGCTGTCGCTACTGCGAAAATAAGGTGCCGGCAAAATAGAAGAGTCGCCACCTTTCGTTATTTATCCCTCAGAACGGGAAAGGAAACGATCGGAAAAACCTGACGAAAAAGGTATAAGACAAGGTCATCGCAACCATTGTCTGGGTTCGGGAGTCGGTTACGCAAGGGGAAGGTATTAGCACCCCTCATGTCCATCGTACTCGATGGGATCCACGCTTGTTGTGTTTATATGACGGGTTGGTTTAATCTATCTACCTATCAAGGCTGGTCTGAAAAGAAAATAAAATGACTCGGCAAAGCGTCGCACTTTATGCCTACGTATTCTCATCAGAGAATGAGAAATCAGAGTCTACGTAGTTCGCCTAACTACGGGTTACGAAGAAGGTGGCTCGCCAATACGTCAGTATTGTGCCTACGTACTCTCAACATGCATGAAAGATCAGAGCTTACGTAGTTCGGGATAATACGGATTACGGGGATTCAGATTCATCTGTTTTATCGAGTAGGGTTAACAAACAGTTCCAGCAGTTTAGTGTACGCGGCTCGACCCTTGGAGACTTAGGCGTTACCGTTTGCGGTAGAACTGGGAGTTAACGACACTCTTTTCTTCAGAAAAGCTTCCTTTGAATTATGGGTCCACGGGGCAAAAAGGTTTGAAGTTTGTTTTCTGTCTATTACGGAAGAACTGTTTTTTATGGATGTTTGCAACTAATATCGCACTAGAGACTATGATCTGAGAGTGAATGCATCGTATGTCACCCAAAGGGTGCCATACTAAACATCCAGACTGTTGAAAAGAAACTCTCCAACAATACTTTCTCAGATAGCTTAAGGCTCGTAACGTACGACGTCAGTTAACCTTTATTACTGTATTTTAATTTGTTTTGGGATGAGAAGAGAGAACGAACAGGTTCAACTAAGGGGAGACTATCAAGTCCTAATGTTGTCATGCCAAGGATTCATCCTATGGTTGAGGTTTGAAACAGGGAACTCCTAGAAGTTATCATGCATAGGTTTCAACCTAAAGTTCTAATCATCACTTCCTTATCAAAGGAAGTGAGATTCCTAGGGGATCATGTCAATGATAAACAGAAACAGATAAAGCATCAGCTTAAACAGTAAACAGATATACAGTAAACGACTGTAAAATGCATGCAATGCAAGTGAGGGAGGAAATATGTGTGGGGCATCAGCCTCCACAAGCTCATCTCAACCTCAAGCCAGATATGAATAACTGCAATCATACAGAGGAAATAACATGCTATCAAGCAAACACAACATACCACATAGGCAAGGGAATTGGGCACTACCAAATACCAGCAAGCAAAGCCATACAGTAAAAATACAAGCAGAGGGAACAACCCAACCTCTGGTGCAATCATGCCCCTAGTTTACATCAGTCTAGATATGAACTTATTCTAATGCATCAAGCAAATCAAACAAGTCACATCAATACAGTTGCATAGAAAGCAAACAGACAGTCAAGAAATCAACAGCTTCCCCAGCTTCACAACAAAGCAATCTTCTGACAGCAGTTCAGTCCTCAGTCTTCAACTGCTCTTCAAGGCTTTCATCTTCAATAGCAAGTGTCAACTTGCTTCTTCAAGTTTCTAACACATCAAACACAAGTGTCAACTTGTTCTACATCCTCTTCAAGCTTCAGCTCCAAAGTAGACCCCACCTTCAGGCTTCAATTTTAATAGCAAGTGTCAACTTGGCTCCTTCAGGCTCTCAAAGTATCAAACACACAAGTATCAACTTGTTCTCCAACTTCAAGCATCAGCTCTTCATTCAATCTCAATTTGATCTCCTTCTCAAGTGTCAACTTGTTCTTCTGGATCTTCAAGCTTCAGCTTCAAAGGCAGTCTTCAAATACAAAGAAGTAGCAACCTCTAGCATCTTCAGTCTTCTAACAAGGGATTCCATCCTCTAGCAAGTGAGAAAGATTCATCTGACAAGAGCAAGGTTTGGATAATATACAGCAGAGTGAAGACCAAAGGTCCCCCCTCAGCACTCCATCATCAAAGAGAGGAACCCTCAAAGGTTCTACCAACTTGTGAAAAGACACACATCTTACCAAAGGAGGGAGGAGGCCTTTACAAGGGTACCTTACATCATAGGGAAGAATGGAAGGGATCAACACCTTCCATGTTTATGGAAGAAGAGAATTCTATCTAGAAGCTCTACCTACAAACCCTAACCTAAACAACACTCAAACCAAAAGAAGGGGAAGACTCACATCCAAGCTTCTTCAAGCATTCCAAGGTAGCCCACACAAGTCTTCAACACCATCCAAGAGCAAGAGAGGCAAAACCCTAATCTAAGGGAGCTAGAGAAATCAGTCTAATTGAATTAGCAAGTTAGGATCACCTAAAACCTAGTACCCAAGTTAATCCTAACTAAAATACTAAAACCAATTGTAAAATCCTACAAAAATAACTATAGGACCCTAATTCAATCATGAATCTACCATACAAAGTTCAGAGGTTGAATCATCCACCAAGTCTTAGAAATAAAACCTACATCACAAGGCACTAAGCATAAACCCTAAAAATAGAGCACCTAAAGTTTCAACTTAAAACTATATCCTAACTTCACCACAAAAATGTGAGAAAAATATAAGGGGAACATGCATATCTATGCTAGCTACACACAAAAAATCAAGGGAAGAATCATCACCAAGTACTCAAACCAAATTCATTAAAACAATGTATCAACCATGGCCATTTTAATACCAATTAATATTCAAAAAATGCAAATAAAATACAAAATGCATGAATTATTAATATTTTTTATCTACAAAATTCTAGATTCAATCATGAATCAGGGGAAAAAAGTTTGGAATTAATTGATCAATTTTCCTATTTTTTATGAATTAATTTCTAAGTCACATGAAATAATGAAAAATAAAAGAAAATAAAAGAATTTAATAAAAGATGCGTGACAAATAGCAATCCAATATAGTTCATTTCAAGAATTTGGCCCAGGGGGGTGTGAATATCACTCTGAGTGTTAAGCCCAAAACCTTCCAATTAATGAAACGGTGCGTTTCATTTGAAATTTCTCTTCAGAGCTTGAGGTGCAATCGTGGCCATCCGTTCCTTGCCTGAGTCAAAGGTCCACTCTTCATCTGATGGTCCATGTTCATCGTCCCAAATTTGAACTGAAATGGAGGGAGTTCTCAGACGGTGGCTTGAGTTGCAGCACCACCGTCTTCTCCGGTGAGCCAACCTCCACAGGTCATCAAAAACCACAAAACCAATCACTATCCTACTCCAAATTTGATGCTGATCACGAATCCAACCTCAGAATTTTCTAATTCCCTCTCTAACTCAAAACACGATGACATTTTCAGAATCCCTCCCAATCTTGATTTTCACCATTCTTTAAATTAAAGGTCTCAAATTAATCCTCACTTTTCACTGATCAATTTCCACCATCCAATCATGAATAATCCTTCAAGAATCGTGAGATATCATCCTCAACAGAAAATGGTCACATGCCTAACTTGTCTCTAATTCACCAACTTATGATCCTAAATCCAACTACAGGTTGCAAGGATCTTAACCACATATACATTTATAAGTTTCTCCTCCTAAATTATGCATAATGATGAAAGATACAAACCTGGTTTCAGAGAGGTAACAAAGGTGGTTTTTGCTCACTTCAACTGCCAAGATGATGCAGACACGTTCCAAATTCACTCCCAAAGCCTTTGCACACCCTGATTTGGCTTGATTCTCCCTTGAATTGAAAACCCGATTTCAACTTGAACCTTCAAAATTTCAATGGCTCCTTCTCTTACCAGCTTCAATTCCTTCCAAAAAAAAATGGCTGAGTTCACTCAATGACTTATATAGAAATGATTGGGATCATCTAGAAACTTATGGATCCATCCAAATGAGATTTTGGATTTTCAATTTCTCTTCAAAATATCACCCATGGCAACCACCATTCTGACTCCTTCTTGGCATGGCTATGTGTGTAATCAAGTTCTCATGAGATATTGAATGATTTCAGAGTGTTATTTTCCTTGTTTGCAAGCCAAAGGTATGAATTGGATATGTTGCTTCATCATGAAGAAATGAAATGGAAGTGCATGAATTTGACCTCAAATCAAGATTTTAACATTGCCATTGTTTCTAAAATGATTTTTTCCATCAATTTGACCTATAATTTTGTTTCATTTGGTCACAAAATGAATTATTTGAATTTTTGGCCATTAAATCATTTTAATTCTTTCTTTTTCAAAGTTTCTTGAACCAAGTCTCTCCTTGAGCCATTTTAATGCCTCCTTGATGCATGGCCAAGGTTAAAACCCCATTTTGAGCAACTTTCTAGTTGAACAAAATTTCATTTGAAGCCTCTAAGTTGGTGAAAATGGCCTATGATCACAAATGACCTATAATCACCAAATGTCTAAAATACCCTTGACTTGTCAAAGCCATAAGTTGAGTTCTACAAATCCTATCAAGGACTTCTAATACTCTCTAGAAAGCTAAGAGGATAAGGAACAACATTAATGTTGACCAAAAGTTCATAGGAATCATCCTTCTAGGGCAAAAGTTTCATGCAAGTTGGGTAACTTTCAAGCTCCAAATTCACATTCCTCAGATGACTTGTAACTTGTCAAAGCCATAACTTGAGTTCTACAAATCCTATCAAAGACTTCTAGCACTCAAATTAAAGCTAAGATCATGCTCTACAACAATCATGTTATGGGGCAAGATGAGATAACAATCACATCTTGAGCTACATTGCTTTGAAGATCAGGGGTCAAACTAGGGGATTTTACACTGTCTAGCCTTAGAAACCCTAGCTTGAAACTTCTCAAACTCTTCAATCATGATGATTTGAACTTGGAATCATCCTTATAACATCTCAATGTACCAATCCATTATCACCTGGCTCTTGGATTAGGTATCAACCTTCTCCAAATCCTCAGTTGACTTAGGGTTGACCCAGTCAAACCCTAATTGCACCACTCATGGCTGAGCCTTCTTAATCTTGCACAATGACATGTCTAGGTCTCAAAGTGATCCTCAACACTTCTCATGAGCTCTCTCAAGACCTCAAGTCCATCTTCATGACCTCAGAATCATCTGATGGCTTCCCACAACTCTCATGTTGGGAGACCTACACACTTGGCTTCAATCACTCTCTCTGAGGATCTTTTAACTTTTCTGACAAGGATAATAACCCTTGAACACTTGAATAACCTTCTTAGCTAGCTTCATAGTCTTGTGTAGCCCTTGATTGGTAATCATACCTCTTGATCTCCTGCATACATATCAATGAAATGCAAATGATAATGCTAATGTTAATGAAATGAAACATAAGCTAGGTAAAGAAATGTTGGGCAAATTTTGGGGTGCAACAGTAGTGATAGATTGTTGCTCAGATGGAGTTTATGCAATCTATCCTGAGTTTATTTGCCCGTACTCCGAAGGAGAGGGGGTGGTAGGAATAAATCATTGCTCATTGGAGTGTATGTGATCTATTCTGAGTTGATTGGGATAGATCATTGCCCGGGGGGTGTATGTGATCTATTCCGGGTTATTTGCCCGTACTTCGTGGGGAGCTTTGTGGGATAGATCGTTGTCACTAGAGGGTGTATGTGATCTTTCCGGGTTCGGGTGAGCGAACCAGTGAGTCGGTACCGTATATCATAGGTTGAGTTGCCTGTGTTGCATTGTCTTATATGCTATGTTAGTGTGGGACAGTAAGTCCGGGTCGATGTATGTGAATGATAATTGTGTGATTTAATGCGTTTTATTCATGTACATTATTACCGTTATATTTGATTGTGATTTCTCACCCCTTGTTGTTGTTGTTGTGGTCTGTGCTTCTTCGGAAATACAGATAATCCAGGTGCGTAGCTAGATTGGATTGTGGCGTGTCGAGTTGTAGGGATGCTCTGATACGTGACACTGGGGCTTTGGGGAGTTATTTTGTTATCTGATGATTTTGTGTGCCCCTGTGGCGTATCGTGTCTGATGAATCCTTTTGGTGGATATGTTTGTATATTTTGACTTGACCGATTATGGTGTATATGATGTATATATGTATCTATATGACGAATTCCGCTGTATATTTTTGAAAAAAAAAGTATTCAATGAAGTATTTTGTGGAGTTTTCATCTGTGACATCCCGTTTGGTGTGTTAACTCTGATATTTAAATTTTTGATTTATTTGCATTTATTTTGTTTTGGGAACAGGGTGTTACAAGCTGGTATCAGAGCAGGTCGGTCCGTCCGGCCAGTGTAGTAGTTGAGTCTGTCTGTAGGATAAAGTTTGTTTTTCTGTTAACTTGGCGTTGTTGTTGTTGAGCAGTATGGCGGGAAGGAATGATGTTGCGCTGGCTGCAGCTATGCAAGCGATGACGTAGGTGGTTGCTGATCAGAACCACGCTGCGGGTGCGCAATTCAGGGATTTGGCGCAGTTTCAGAGTAACAAGCCGCTGACGTTTCAAGGAGGAATTTTGGACCCTGAAGCGGTGCAGAAGTGGCTTAAGGAGATTGAGAAGATCTTCAGAATGATGGGTTGTAGCGATGAGCAGAAGGTGAGGTTCGGTACTCACATGTTAGAGGGAGAAGCTGAAGCTTGGTGGGACAACAGTCGCCAGAGGTTGGAGACTGCAGGAACTCCAATTACCTAGGATGTGGTCCGAATTGGTTTTCTTAAGAAGTACTTTCCGGAGGATATCAGGAGTGCTAAGGAAATCGAGTTTCTGGAGCTGAAGCAGGGTAATATGACGGTGGTCGAGTATGCAGCTAAGTTTGAAGAGTTAGTGCAGTATTGTCCTCATTACAATACTGATGGGGCGATGACCTCCAAGTGTTTGAAGTTTGAGAATGGGCTGCGTCCGGAAGTGAAGATGGGAATAGCTTGTCAGAAGATCAGGGATTATCCTGAGTTGATAAACAGAAGCAGGATTTATGATAATGATAACCAGGCGAGGATCGCGCATTACAAGGCTGCAAATGATCGTAAGGGTAAGCAACGGTTTGATGGTACTCCTTACAGTGTTCCTACTGATAAGGGGAAGTTTAAGAATGTTGTTGATAAGAAGCCCAGAGAAGGGAGGGCATTCGCTGGTGGGAAGTGTTTCCGGTGCGGTGGCGCGGGTCATCGTACCATTGATTGTTCTCAGGAAGTGAAGAAGTATTTCAAGTGTGGTAAGCTGGGCCGGCTGATTGCCGAGTCGCTATGCCTACCTGTTACAACTGTGGTGAGAAGAGCCACATCAGTACGCATTGCGAGAAGCCGAAGTCGTCTCATGTGTCTCAGACCAGTGGTAAAGTGTTTGCGGTGGTGGGAACTCAAGCGGCTATGGATGATCGTTCTATCCAAGGTACTTGTTTCATCAATAATGTTCCTTTCTCTGTTATGATTGATACGGGTGCGACCCACTCGTTCATCTCTGTTGATTGTGTGAAGAGGTTAGGTTTGGTGCCGACTACTCTTGAGCGGCGGATGACTATTGTGACTCCCTCTATTGGTTCAGTGACTACTTCTTTGGTGTGTTTGAAGTGTTCATTGACTATTTTTGGTAGATATTTTGGGGTGGATCTGATTTGCTTGCTTCTTGGTAAGTTGGATGTTATTCTGGGTATGAACTAGTTGGAGTTCAACCGAGTCTACATCGATTGTTTTTGGAAGGTGTTGTTGCTTCTTACGCCGGAGGAGGAAGCTTTGGCGGATTCCTTGTCTGGTAAGGAATTAATGATCTTGTTGGAGGGTGAAGCTAAAATGTTTGCTTTATTTGCATCATTAGCTGTTGACGGAAAAGTGTCATTAAAGGAGTTGGCGGTGGTGAAAGAATTTCCGGAAGTGTTCCCTGAGGATATTACAGAGTTAACTCCGAAGAGAGAAGTTGAGTTTAGCATTGATCTTGTACCTGGTACGAGGCCCATATCTATGGCGCCGTACAGGATGTCAGCAGTGGAATTGGCCGAATTGAAGTCTCAGATTGGAGAGTTGTTGGATAGGAAGTTTATCAGGCCAAGTGTGTCGCCATGGTTAGCTCCAGTGTTGTTGGTCAAGAAGAAGGATGGTAGTATATGGTTGTGCATCGATTACCGTCAGTTGAATAAAGTGACCATCAAGAACAAATATCCTCTTCCAAGGATTGATGATTTGATGGATCAGTTGGTGGGAGCTCGAGTGTTCAGTAAGATTGATTTGAGGTCGGGTTACCATCAGATTCGAGTGAAAGAAGGTGATATTCAGAAGACGGCGTTTAGAACTCGTTATGGACATTACGAGTATGCGGTAATGCCTTTTGGAGTGTCTAACGCACCGGATGTGTTCATGGAGTACATGAACCGGATCTTCCATTCTTATTTAGATTAGTTTATTGTTGTGTTCATTGACGATATACTGATTTATTCAAATTCGGAAGAAGAGCATGCAGGACATTTGAGAATTGCTTTGCAAGTGTTGAAGGATAATAAGCTGTTTGCGAAACTGTCCAAGTGTGAGTTTTGGTTGAAGACGATGAGTTTCTTGGGCCATGTAATATTCGGTGATGGTATATCGATAGACCCATCAAAGGTGAGTGCAGTGTTGCAGTGGGAACCGCCGAAGACAGCATAGGAAGTTAGAAGCTTTTTGGGATTATCAGGGTACTATCGAAGATTTATTGAAGGATTTTCTACTTTGGCGTTGCCATTGACTCAGTTGACGAGGAAGAATCAAGCTTTTGTTTGGGATGCTGCTTGTGAAGAGAGCTTTGTAGAACTAAAGAAGAGATTGACTACGACACCGATGTTAGTGTTACCGACTCCGAGTGAACCGTTTGTGGTGTATTGTGATACGTCTAAGATGGGTTTAGGCGGAATTCTTATGCAGAGTGGTAAGGTGGTGGCGTATGCTTCACGGCAACTGAGGGTGCATGAGCGGAATTACCCTACTCATGATCTTGAGTTGGCTGCAGTGGTGTTTGTGTTGAAGATCTGAAGGCATTATTTGTATGGTTCGAGGTTTGAGGTGTTCAGCGACCATAAAAGTCTGAAGTATCTGTTTGATCAGAAAGAGCTGAATATGAGGCAGAGAAGGTGGTTAGAATTCTTGAAGGATTATGATTTTAGCCTAAGTTATCATCCAGGAAAGGCTAATGTTGTAGCGAACGCTTTGAGCAGAAAAGCGATTCATATGTCGGCTATGATGGTGAAAGAGATGGAGCTTATTGAGCAGTTCAGAGATTTGAGCATGGTTTGTGAGACTTCGGCAGATTGCGTAATGTTAGGCAAATTGCAAGTGATTAATGATTTCTTGGATTTGATTAGAGAAAGCCAGAAGCTGGATGTGAAGCTAGTGGATTTGGTGTCGGGAATAAGGAGTGATGCTGATAGTGATTTCAAGTTAGATAATGCAGGTGTGCTGAGATTTTGGGGCAGGATTTGTGTGCCGGATAATGATGAGCTGAAGAAGTCGATTCTGAGTGAAGGACATCGTAGTGGTTTGAGTATTCATCCGGGAGCTACGAAGATGTATCATTATTTGAAAAAGATGTTTTGGTGGTCAGGTATGAAGAGGGATATAGCTCAGTTTGTTTATGCCTGTTTGACGTGCCAGAAATCGATGGTGGAGCATCAGAAGCCTAGTGGATTGATGCAACCGTTAGAGATTCCAGTTTGGAAGTGGGATTGTATCACCATGGATTTTGTTACAGGATTGCCGAGCACGGCAAGAGGATTTGATGCCATTTGGGTAATTGTGGATCGGCTTACGAAGTCTGCACATTTTGTGTCGATTAGTATCAGTTTTCCGTTGGAGAAGTTGGCAGAGATTTATGTTCGGGTAATTGTGAAGCTTCATGGTGTGCCGACGATTATTGTGTCGGATAGAGATCCGAGGTTTACTTCAGAATTCTAAAAGGGTTTGCAGGAAGCTTTGGGTACTAAGTTGAAGCTGAGTTCAACTTATCATCCACAGACTGATGGTCAGTCGGAGAGGACTATTCAGACTCTGGAAGCTTTGTTGCGGGCTTGTATGTTGGAAAAAGGTGGTGCGTGGGATACTCATTTGTCATTGATTGAGTTCACGTACAACAACAGTTACCATTCTAGTATCGGGATGGCACTGTTTGAGGCTCTTTATGGCAGGAGATGCAGAACTCCTCTGTGTTGGTATGAGACAGGTGAGAATGTTGTGTTGGGGCCAGAGATTATGCAGCAGACTACTGAGACAGTTCAAATGATCCATAAGAAGATGAAGGCATCTCAGGATAGGCAGAAGAGTTATCACGATAACCGGAGGAAAGAGTTGGAATTCAGTGACGGTGATCACGTGTTCTTGAGAGTTAACCCAGTGACTGGTGTAGGTCGTGCGTTGAAGTTCAAGAAGCTGGATCCGAAGTTTATTGGGCTGTATCAGATTTTGCAGAGAGTTGGTGTTGTGGCTTATAGGGTGGTGTTGTCGCCTGAGCTTTCGAATTTGCATGACGTGTTCCATGTGTCGCAACTTCGGAAGTATGTCGCGGATCCGTCTCATGTGATTCAGAGTGATGAAGTGCAAGTCCGGGAGAATCTCACTGTTGAGATGATGCCGTTGAGGATCGAGGATCTCTAGATGAAGCGACTCGGAGAGAAAGAGATACCTTTGGTGAGAGTGGTTTGAGGAGGTGCTGCAGGAGGCAGTGTGACCTGGGAGTTGGAAAGCAGGATACGGGGTGCGTATCCAGAATTGTTTCCATCAGGTATTTTCGAGGAAGAAAATAATTAAAGTGGGGGAGAATTGTAACACCCATTTTAATTATCTCATTTTTCTGTGTATTTTTATTTTATTTTCGGCGTGTTTTGTGGGGGTGTTTGAGCGCGATTGTGTGTAGCCCTTAAGTTGGAATTTATTAATAATTTTGGACTTTAAGACTAATAATAAAGTTATTAGTGATAATGATAAATTAATGACTAATAGTAATATTATTAATATTAATATTATTATTAATATTATTATTAAGTAATAAAAAGAAATGGAATAAAAGAATTGGGATAAAGGGCTGTTTGGGAAAGAATTGAAAAGAGGAGAGGAGAAAACACGTTGGAAGAGAAGAGAAGAGAAACACTATCAAGAAAAATTTGGAGAAGAAGAGCAAGGTGAATTGGAGCAAGAGGAAGCTAGGATTCATCGTTTCAGCAAGAGTTTCATCAGGTTGTTCGAGTTATCGAGGTAAGGGAGGGGGGGGGGGGAATCGGGTCGAATGGTATGTTGCATGAATACTAGGTAGAAGGGGATTTCCCTAACCTCATTAGGTTTTGATGATTTTGTTGGTATGTGTTGGAAATTCTGAGTTGTTGATGATATGTTGAATCTGTTGCATGTGATGTAGAGAGATCGTTTGGTGATTTGGGGGATTTTGGGTAGTTTACACTTTTATGCCGAAATTGATTAATTGAGTAGAGCTGATGTTTAATCAGGTAAATCGAGAATAGATTATGTAGTTAGGTTGTAGAATATTGGTCTGATATGATGGGGACTGGTTTGAGTAGAATCGGCTGAGTTCGGAGAGTCTTGCCGACTCTGAGCAGTATGATTTTTCTGAATTCGCAGGCGTTCGCCAGCATCTTCACTGAGCGAACTGGGGGCGAACCTTTGCTAGGGATTCGCCAGGCGAACTGGGCAGCGAGTGCTTCCAGTAGCCACTGTCTGCATTCGCTAGGGAGTTCGTTGGGCGAGCTAGTAGCGAGTCTTCGCTGGGGAATTCGCCGAGCGAACGGGTAGCGAGCATTCGCTGCGGGGCCTCGCCAGGCGAATGAGCCAGCGAGCATGACAATATGTTTGTGTTTTTGAGCTGTGCTGTTCGGTTCTCTCGTGATGTTGGACCCTTGTTGGTCATGACGGATTATGATATTGGTATTGAACTATGGGGAGTATATGTGTGGTGTGGAATATGATTTCCTTGATATTCATTTAATTTGAATGATTGAATCCGGTGTATGTAATTGCGTATGAATGTGGTGATGTGTGATATATATATATGTATACATGAGGTATGATGAAATGTGATCGGATGGATCGTGGGCACCTTGTGTATGCGTGAATTGCTGTTGTGCATTAGTGTATGCACATCATGATGCATGTTGGGCTCAGATGGAGCGTGGTAGGGATAGATCGTTGCTCAAATGGAGTGTATGCGATCTATCCTAAGTTTATTTGCCCGTACTCCGAAGGAGATGGGGTGGTAGGAATAGATCATTTCTCAGTGGAGTGTATGTGATATTTTCTGAGTTGATTGGGATAGATCATTTCCCGGAGGGTGTATGTGATCTATTCCGGGTTATTTGCCCGTACTCCGTGGGGAGCTTTGTGGGATAGATCGTTGTCACTGGAGGGTGTATGCGATCTATCCGGGTTCGAGTGAGCGAACCAGTGAGTCGATACCGCATATCATGGGTTGAGTTGCGTGTGTTGCATTGTCTTATATGTTATGTTGGTGTGGGACAGTGGGTCCGGGTCGATGTATGTGAATGATAATTGTGTGATTTACTGCCTTTTATTCATGTACATTATTACCGTTATATTTGATCGTGATTTCTCACCCCTTGTTGTTATTGTTGTTGTGGTCTGTGCTTCTTCGGAAGTACAGATAATCTAGGTGCGTAGCTAGATTGGATTGTAGTGTGTCGAGTCGTAGGGATGCTCTGATACGTAACACCAGGGCTTTGGGGAGTTATTTTGTTATATGATGATTTTGTGTGCCCCTGTGGCGTATCGTGTCTGATGAATCCTTTTGGTGGATATGTTTGTATATTTTGACTTGACCGATTATGGTGTATATGATGTATATATGTATCTATATGACGAATTCCGCTGTATATTTTTGAGAAAAAAAGTATTCAATGAAGTATTTTGTGGAGTTTTCATCTGTGACATCCCGTTTTGTGTGTTAACTCTGATATTTAAGTGTTTGATTTATTTGCATTTATTTTGTTTTGGGAACGGGGTGTTACAGTTCACGCCATGGAGATAGGACCACAACCGTGGTCCCTCTTTGTAACCGACCAGGTAACCACCCCGGTCACCCGGTCAGTTCCCTACACTACGGGAAACAGCAAACAATGTCAAGCTACCACCCCCACCAACATACAAAACGTGCGAACGAGTATAAAAAGTCGTGCAAACAAGTATACATAAATAGATAAACGAGCACACACAAAAACTTAGCAAAACAATAAATTTTTATAAACTGACACTAACCCAGTTGTCAAGAAATTACAAGTAAGGGCACACGGCCCGAGAAACAATCAAAACAAAAAACCAGGCATGTAGGTCGAAATAAAGTTTGGCACACAGGCCGACGAAACAAAAGGGGCGCGCAGGCCACCATTTCCTAATCAACGTGATCCTTCTTGTCCTGGGAGGCTCTGTCCTCCTTATCGTCCCCGGGTCCGCCAGGCGCAATGATGTAGTTTCCTTTGATCTGATAGTAGGGACCAGTCCCTTCGGTCACCAAATCCACGCCGGGGTTGGTGAGCCGAAGCTGATCCATGGCACTCTTGAAGCCCACCTCGACGCCCCCTAAGTAGTCGTCTTCCAGCAACCAGATCTTCTCCACCAGCTCCCGTCGGGAAACCAGCAGCCTCTCCTCGCCAGACTCTTCCTCAGCAGGAGCAACCAGACCCTCGAGCTCGACAACCCAACTCCTCATCCCGGCCAGCTCGTCTTCCCCGTCCTTCAGCATCTTCTCGAGCTCCCTGATCCGCTCGTGGTGGACTTTATCGTGCCTTTAATACTCCCTATGGTTGGCAACCAGCTTGGATCAAACCTCCTCAGATATCGCTAGCTCACCCCGAATGGTAGCTAAGTCTGTCGAGGAGCACCCCTCCTCGTTAAGAATAAGGGTCGTCTCAAACACCCTCACCAACGCAGCCAGGTCATCAAACAACATCTTCCTCCGAACCTCCTTGCTGGCAGCTAGGATACTCTTCGCCTCTTTAGGAGCTACAACAGGGAAATTCTCCCCAGTAAAGAAATTGGGCCGAAGACAACAAGGGGGAAGAACAAACCGCCGCTCCGGGGAACCGTCCGTCAAGTCGATCGGGATTTTTCTATCTCTCGTCGCCTCTTGGAGGCCGGCGGCGCAACCGGGGAGCCACTACCTTACGGAGACGACACCGACCCCGCCGGTCCAGCACCAGCCTCCTTCCTAACAGTAGCGGCCCCCCCTGAGGGACGTCAGGCACCCCCCTTCAGCAGCTTCGTCACACGTTCTTCCATCGAACCCATAGCACCTACAAGGAGAGTACAAGAAAACAATTAATACAAAAAGCCAAAACAAAACAAAGGAAAGCCGAGGAAGCGACCCGCTACCTAAAAACTGATGAGCCTCTGCCTCGGTATGGCACTCGAGGAGGGCCTTCGTATTGATGCACCTGGTCTCGGTCAAGATCTCCCCGTTGATGCCGAGGATGTACTGCCCGTGCGGGGCCACGCACTTACGAGGGGGAAGACGCTCGACGAAGTCGACCAATTTCTTAAAAGCCAGGTGTTGCACCCTAAAATTTGACCAACCGGTGCCACTTTCGGGTTTATGCTTCGACGCATTTCGCATTCGCATTTGCATATTGCCTATAGCGCATTTCATCAATCATGGTGATTTTATCGGGATCACAGCCCTGCTGTCGCATTTCAGGTGTTTCAGATCGGTTCGGATAATCGGAGGTTATTTTGAGAAGTCGCGCGCTTCCTGGGTGTTTTCAGTTTATGCAGTGATTTTTGAGATTTTTGGTATTTGTTTATTGTTTTGATTCGATCTGGTCTCATGCTCTCTTTTATATTGGTTATTTGCATTTGTCTGCATTTTTTAGGATTTAATAGCCTTTTTATAGATTTAAATAGATTTTGTATATTTTTAATAGGCTTTATAGATTTTTTTAGAATTTAAATAGATTTTTTTAATATTTTTAATAGCTTTAAATCATTTTTAGAATTTTTTTTATAGTTTTAATAGAATATAATAGATTTTTCTTTTATTAGTTTTAAATAGAATTGTAATAGATTGGTAGAATAATAGTTTTAATATATATTATAGGATTTAATAGTTTTAGATATGTTTTAATATAGGATTTAGTAGTTTTATTAAATAGTGTAGATTTTATTAGAGATTTAATAGGAATTTAGTAAAATTTTAAATAGAGATGTTTAGAGTTTTTATTTTATTAGTTAATAGTTTTTAGAATTAATTAGTTGAGTATTAACCAGTTAATTAGGTTTAGTTTAATTAGTCTAATTAGGTTTAATCTTTTTTGTTAATTCAGAATGTTTGGGTTTATTGCACATCATTTTCGTTGGGCCAGGTTGGTTTTTGGAGGCCCAGTAAATCCATTAGTTCGTTTTTGGCCATTTCAGTCCAGAAAGTGACACTTGTCAGCTATATATTCAGCCACACGTGCGATTCTGAAGGTCCGACCTCACATTTTCCATCACACCAGAATCTGCCACATCCCCCACTATCGCTCCACGCGTCTTTCATGCATCATTCCCCCAGCCACGTGTATGACGCCAACCTTCACCGGTTGCATGGCCGGCGGCCATGCAACCACCGCCCCCAACAGTCGCCGACCACCCTAACTACCCTACAACCGTCTCCGGCCACCGCAACCCACCGGAAAACTAAAAAAAAAAAACCAGAATCTTCATCTTCTTTCTTCCATCTTCATCATTCCACCAAGAACACTCACCCAGAATCCGTCATCTTCTCCGATCATCATTACTCCAGAACCTATCTTCTCCGATTAACCATCGAATCCTCAAGCATTCAACAACCACTAGAACTCGCCGGAAGCTTGAGTTCGCTTGAATCCTCACCAAGTTTGTTCATCAGTTCCTCCAATCAAGATTCAACCATCCTCACGTATTCGTTCATCATCATCAATAATCAAAACACCAGAACATTTGTCTCTTCGTCAAACTTCCACCGCATTCATCTTGTTTCCAGAAAAAGGATGAACATCGTCATCAAGATTTATTTAGAAGCTTCGAATCTTCCGTAGCATCATCAAGATCTTCAACAATTCTTCAAGACGCTCCAAGAACTCCATCGACTTCAAAGAGAAATTCCAGAAACCTCCTCAGCGATCTTCAATCTTGTTCAACCTTCCCAGCGACTTCCTCAACATAACTCATCAACAGGTTCGTGATCTTCATCATTGTCCATCTCCAGAAGCTTGAAGATCTTCATCGATCTTCAAGAGCATCCAACAACACATTCATCAGTGTTTATCGCCCTTCAAGATTTGTTCAACAGAGCCATCATGAGCGTTCATCCAAGATTCAAAGATCCTCCCTCCGTTCATCATATTCACCAAAGTCTTCAGGATGCGTCAAGAAATCCCCCAGCTATCATCAGGTTTTCAAGAACATGGATCTTCGTTTTTTTAGATTTTTATCTGAGATCTTCAAAGATTGCGTTGATTGAGGGCTCGGGTTCAGGACTAGAGGATGAGAAGTTCGTCTGGATGGTGAAACAAAGAAGATCTCAGAAAGGTTGAGGGAGACGACGAGTTGAGTGAGGGAGAGAAGAGGAAGCGGTGGTGACGGCCATGAACAGTGCTAGGAAGAGGAATTAGGGTTTTTTTTCGTTCAGAAGATGGAATGAAAGAAGGAGGCCCCCAGGTGGATTGGGCCTTGGGCCCATCATTTTGTTGTCGTCCGTACAAACCCCCCAGTCTTGGCCGAGACACCCCCCATGGCTAGTTTTTGGTTATTGCTTGACTGGGCTGGGCCCATTTGCCACACACACCCTCCGTATACTTCCTGCACCCCCCCTTCTTCTTGTTTGGCTGAGTATTGGGCTGGGCCCAAGTTGTGTCTGTTTGTTTTCTTTTACTTATCACCCCCTGTAATAATCAGTGCACCCCCCCCCCCTTTGTATTTTTCATTTTTTTTTCTTATTTTCTTTGTTTAGAGATTTAAAAAAGGGAGAGAAAAGATGTGAAAAAAAGAATATATTAGAGAAAAGATGTGAAAAAAAGAATATATTAGAGAAAAGATGTGAAAAAAAGAATATATTTGAGAAAAAAATGTGAAAAGAATATTTGAGAAAAAATGTGAAAAGGAATAGTAAAAAAGGGAATATTGGAAAAATAGTGAAAAAAATATGGAAAGAAATATGGAAAAGATATTTTGAAAAAGAAAAGAGAAAAGAATATTGAAAAAGAAAAAGAAAATAGAAGTATGAAAAAGAGGAAAAAATATTAGTGTAGATTTAATATTTTTTAGAGTACATTTTTTCATAGAGTTTATTTTCCTTTTAGAAGTAGTTTTACAAGTCCATTTGTTAGGGGACTTTTTACACTTTTAGAGGTAGTTTTCTTGAAGTCCACTTGTTAGGGGACTATTTTTCATTTGATTCTTCATAGGATAGGATAGTATTTCCTAGGGGTTTATCTTTCAGTTCTCAATCATTGTAATCCTTTTTTTCCAGAATATTAATAAAACGAGATTTGAGTTGTGGTCCCGAAAGTAGCCGAACTACAGCTGCTCTGATTTCTCGTACCAGACGAGAATATGTAGGCATAGGATGCGATATCCTAGCGAGCACACTAACAACTAACCTTTTGTTCTCTCGCTGCTGTGCGATCGAGACTTTCCTGCTGACGACTGATGTTACCCTTTTCTCTCGCCCGAGGGCATTTGAGACCAGACTGTAGTTTTTCCCATAGGTTCCCCGTACCTTTAAAACCAGTTTAATTTCTCACTGCTGTGTGAGAACACCCAGCCTAGCCGTAGTTAGCCTGAACTACGTAAGCTCTGATCTTCCATGCAGTGTGGAAGTACGTAGGCACAAGACGCGAGGTCTTGGCGAGCCAATTTCCCCGTAGTCCCGAACTACGTTGACTCTGACTTTCTCTCTTGAGAATACGTAGGCATAGAGTGCGACGCTCTATCGAGTCATTTCCTTTCCGTTTAGATTTAGCAGCCGTAGATAGATTGTTTTGCATCCTTTAGACAACCTAAGCAAGCGTGGATCCCGTCGAGTACGACGGACGTGAGGGGTGCTAATACCTTCCCCTTGCATAACCGACTCCAGAATCCAGGTTTTGGTTGCGATGACCATACCTTTCCCGTTTTTTGCGAGGTTTACTTCGAGCGTTTCCTTTCCCTCCGTTGGGATAAATAACGCACGGTGGCGACTCTTCTGTCAGCCGGCGCCGATTTTCGCTGTAGCGACAGCTGGCGACTCTGCTGGGGACTGCGATAGTTCCCTATACGAGTCTCGCCTTAGGTTTTTTCCTAGATGTTTGGGGTCATCCCCAGCAGCTGGCGACTCTGCTGGGGATACAACGTCCCCTGGCTGCTAAGGACTGCGATAGTTCCTTATGCATGTGGGATCCAACGTCCCCTAAGAGAGTCAATCCTAGCGCTTGTTTGCTTGTCTTTTGGGTGTTTATTTTTTCATCGCTTTTATCTGTTGCGGTAGTGCTGGGGAGGGTGATATTTTGAGTGATAGCCAGACCTGGGCTGCTTGAGTATGCATTTAGACGTAGTTGTGGAGATTTGTGGGTGAACCTGTCTGCTGAGCAGGCAGAGCGTCCCCACGAAATCCGCGCTCAGACGAGGTTCTCTCCGAGGTGCTTCTCTAAGGTCCTGAGGATCATAGGGGAGTCCAGACGTGAGGATTGTCGACTCTGGGGACCGATCAATTGGAAGTCAGCTAAGTGAGGCCTCTTCATGAGATGACGATGCCACTCCTTCTGGGAATCGTATCATTCCTCATGAAAGTCTGTGACGCTGGCGACCGCATAGGATGCCGTATCTTAGGTCCATACCCGTGAGTGGGGGGGTTCTTTTGCGCAAACCTCGACTTCCAGACTACCAGCTATCTTGACGTTCTCTTTTAGAGAGAACGTACTCCGTCGGCTGTGCAGCAACATTTAGCGCTTGTTGTGGGGGCTGTGATCCCGTGTTTGTTGCATTGCATTGCATTTGCATAAGCATCCTTGCATCATATTGCATAGCATTTCTCCAGCTAGCCAGAGTTCTGATCCAGCCTTTGTTTCCTGAAGGTGAGTACCCAGAGTTTGGATTGAGCAACTGTTGATTGTCAGAAGACGACCAAGGGGTTGGAGCAGACTTGAGCAGATTTGAGAATCAAGCAGTGTAGTCAGTTACAGGTAATTGGTAGCTATGTCTGAAGGCAATTTCCAGTCTCCTAACACCTTGACAGGGTTTACTATGGCGTCCAATCTTCGGTACGATTCTATGGAAGACTTCCCGCAAGCGAACAACATTACTGCAGACCAAGTTGTATAGCCTACTGTTGAAAACCGAGATCGACATGAGCAGTTTGTTGCCCGAAATGAACGTCCTCCTCCTGTTAACAATCAAGGTGTTGTTTTCCCTGAGAGGAATCCACGCAGAGATATCCCGGTAGCCAGGACTGTAAACTCAAGAGCTCTTGAAGGTGATAGAAGGTTCCGAGCATTGGAAGAAAGAGTTAAAGCTTTGGAGGTCAAAGATGCTGTTAACCTGAATGCTGCAGACATGTGCTTGGTCCCTGACCTGGTGTTGCCTTATAAGTTCAAAGTGCCGAAATTTGAAAAGTACACAGGAGATAGTTGTCCGAAGCAACATTTGATGATGTTCTGTCGAAGAATGACTTCGTTTGTGCGAGATGACAAATTGATGATCCATTGCTTTCAGTATAGTCTGACTGGGGCATCTTTGAGGTGGTATGTGCAGTTAGAGGGTAATCAGATTCGATCATGGGTGGATTTAGCCAGAGCTGTCCTGAAGTAGTACGATTACAACCTGGATATGGCTCCTAGTCTCGTACATCTGCAAGAATTATCTCGGGCGGAGAATGAATCATTCAGAGGGTATGTGCAAAGATGGAAAGAATTGGCTGCTAATGTTCAACCACCGCTTCAGGAAAGGGAAATGGTTGACATCTTCTTGGGTACTCTGAAAGGCCATTATTATGACAAATTGTTCGGTTGTACAAGCTTTGTGGGCCTGATGAGAATGGGGGAGCTTGTTGAGAGAGGACTCAAGAGTGGAAAGCTTCGAGATGCTCCTTATATCCCAGTTGATAAGAATGAGTCAGTTGTCAGTTCTCAAGAAGAGTGGGAAGAAGGAAATGACGTCGTCTCAGAATCTCTAGCATCTCAGGATCGGTTTTCAGACACTTCAAGTCAACGGTCATCCTGTCGCCGATTGCGTCAGCACGCCCAACGAAGACCAAGGAAACCGGAAAGGCAGTTTACTCAGCTACCGGTGTCGTACAGTCAGTTGTTGCCAGATCTGGTCAGAAGTGGATTGATAGTGCCGAAAGAGACTAATCCAATGATTCCACCATATCCTCCAGGTTTTGATGCCAGCGCCCGCTGTGAGTACCATGTTGGGGCACAGGGGCATTCAACAGATGATTGTAAGGTGCTTAGAAGTCAGGTTCAGGATCTGTTAGACTCTAACCGGATTTTCATCACGCCCCAGGGTTTTGTTCAGATTAACGATTCTCCGTCATCCAGTTGTGTGGGTTCGTCAGTTAATGTCATGGAAGACTCCATGGGAAGTGTGTGTTCTAAAGAATGTCAAACGGAGAGTTCAGTTGAATATGGGAGAAGTTTCTAGAGGTTTCTGTGCCAGGTGTCGCATCTGTTTTCTCTACCTAACCCGTTTAGCTTTTGTGCATTATTGTTGCTGACCACCACCAGGATTGTTGGCTGGGGTCGTTGTATTCGTACTTATCTGTGCTTACGTGCTGCTTTTGTTGGTTGTACATGTGTGGGAGATGTTCGTCTGTGTGCTTATAGCTTGAGTTTCTCTTTGTCTTGAATATGTGTTTGCTTTCTGCATTGCATTATCATTTAACAGGTACATCAGAACCGTGGGTCTTATTTCCTCGTCGTCTAGTTTGTTGCAGGAATTCCCTCAGAGATATGGAACAGAATCAGGTTGAATTGATTGAAGTCCGAAGCCAGCTGGGGCAGATGATGAGAGACATGCAAGAGATGCGTCTGGAGCAGAAGATACTCAAAGAGGAAAATAGTCAGCTGAAGACCCAAATGAGCTTGATCATGGAAGTAGTCAAGAATGTGCTTAGGAAAGAGGATGATTAGTTATTTGAGGCCGCAGTGAAGGAGCTCGTGCCACCTGTGCCTGTGGAACCTGAACAACAACAACAAGGGGTACATCCGGCTCAACAGAGGATTCAGGAGGGGAGGCCAAAGAGGGTATTTGAGGCGCCACCTTCAACGTATGCTGAGCTCTTTCAGACTCTATTGAGGTTGAATCTGATTGAGAAAAGAACAATGGAACCACCCACAGGAGCGTTTCCTTATGGGTACGATGCCAGTAAGCAATGTGAGTTTTATTCTAGGGCACTCGGACACGACATCGAGAGTTGTCAAGCTTTTAAGCACAATGTTCAAGACCTGATTGACTCAAAAGATGTTGAATTCACGCCAAGCGGTGTAGCTGTACGTATTGCTCCTGTCTCAGTCGATGCTAAGATGATGGATGTTTCTAAAGCTGCAGTAGGTCAGAAGCGTATCCTGGATTCCATGGTGTCAGAATCTCCATGCCCACAACTGTTGCCTATTCCTGGGGTAGATCTGAGAAAGAAAATGGCCAAGCATAAGGAGTGCCTTAATCAGTACGGTGAAAGTCAAGAAACCGATGTTGTATTTGCTACGAAGGTTGTTCAACACTCAACCCGATACCAGCGACGACAACAGCGATCTCAACAGTGGCAGAGGCAGCAGCATCCTAATCAGCAAAGAGCTCAAAATCAGAGGCCGGTGAGGGTATTTAGTGTGCCTCCGATGCCATATGCCGAACTTCTTCAGGTGTTGCTACGATTACAGTTGGTTGAGAAGAGGAAGTTAACCCCGCCGACAGGTACGCCTCCAGCAGGGTATGATATCAGTGAGCAATGTGATTTCCATTCAGGAGCACCGGGGCACAGCATTGAAGATTATCTGGCCTTCAAGCACAAGGTGCAGGACCTACTTGATAGTGCAACTATCAACTTCGGGCAGGAAGGGTCCAAAATCATCTGAATGAGGAGGAGGGACTCTATAATTTGGTTGGGTCGCCGAAAGCAGATCAGGACAACATCAGGTTGCCTCTAATAACTGATTGTGAAGATGGCTGGTTCAGCAGCAGGACAGATGTGAAAGCCCGGTTCTCAGAAGCTGGCATTTTTCTTTGTTTTATCTTGTCATTTCTTTACGTGTGTAGTTCCTTTCCTGTTTAAATTGCAATCTTGTTCGTAAAACTTGTTGTTTTCATTCAATTGATGATAATGGAATAAATATGCATGTTTTGATTAAATCCATTCGTGTTCACTAATTGTTTTTACAAATGTCCAATGCTTGGTTAAGGAGGATCTGAGGAGGATGACGAAAATGAACGATATGCAACTTCCGATATTGTATGCTTTTGAGATAAAACCTGCTGCTGATGTACAGGCATTGTTTCAAATCCCTAAACACCGGTGATATAAGGAAGATAATCCCTTGTCAACCCCTTTGAGCCTAGTAGTAGGAGTTCTTTCTGAAAACGAAAAACCCTCCATCTTTAACCTGGGGCAGGGTAGGTGTTAGCTAATTTGGACGAGCGTTCAAGTTGCGAAAGGAGTGTCCGTTCGAGGATCAATCACACCTCTAAAGGTCGTGCCTAAAAAACCACGATGGTTAAATCAAGAGTGAGACAGTCACATTATTCTCCAATGAGTCATACAACCAGTGTCACACGACTTGTTCGAAAAAGGAGAAAGCAAAAAGAATCAAAAGCCCACTAAGTCAAAACTTCAAAACAAATGACTTAGGCAAAAATGAGGGCATCCCGCTGGACTTAAGAATCAAAAGAAACTCCAAAGAGTCAGTCCAGGCAAAAATTAGGGATAAGAAGATGGAAGGAGGACAAAAGAAAAATCCTCGGACAAATACGAGTCGTGTGACCCTAAGTGTCAAAGACGAAAAGTGAGTGGCTGCCACTCCAAAAACTCATGGTTTCTCGAACTATCACTCCTATCTTTCAGCCTCTGAGAGGTGAGCGCTAAGGTCGAATTAGCTGAACGTAGGATGGGAGAACATCAAGGAGAATGGGTGGGTTAAAATAAACTTTGAGCCTTTATCCTTTCCTTCAAAACCGTGAACCTGACCACGTTACAACCTTCAAAAGTCCTAATTGAAGCAGGTTATTTCGAAAGCGTACTTCGGTGAAGGTCGCGTCGATTCTGACTCCTGAAAGGGTTCCTCTTACCATGTTGGTACTGATGTTGATATTCTTGATAAATGTTTTGTGCATTTTATGCCATAAACTGTTTTTTCCTTTTCCCAGTGAACAGATTGGATGTCAAAGCTATCATATGCGTTGCATTAATATGTCTTTTACGCAGAACAACTTGTTTTACTTGCGAGTAAGCGCTTGACAGCAGGAAAGTTGTCTACAATGGAAGGTATGGTCAGGATAGAATACAGAACGCCTGAATGCTCCGCAAGCCAGGGCAAGCTATCATCCAGTGATCCCCAGTCAGGTCAGCCTTTCGAAGTCAGTTATCCTGGGGCAATCAGGTTGAGATTCGGTAAATATCTCGTAGTCAAGGGCACTATTCTAAATCAGATAATCAGGAGCAAAGTCATTGCAGTCAGGGGCAGGCCATCTTAAGAGCGCAGAAGTTATTCTTTATTCGAGAAGCATTTGATGGGAAGTATCTCTCCGAAGTTCAGAATGTTGGGGCATTTCATATCAGACCACCAGGGAACAGATTTCCAGATTTCCTTTTGAGGAGCATCACCACAGAGGTCCCGCGGGCTGGGGCATATCAGAAGCGAAGGGATTGTTCTTCTCCGTATCATCAGAGTTATTCAGAGCTATTCGAGCAGAGTCAGCCGATTTTCAAGTGCGAGACGAATGTCGGGAAGTCGTGTTACTATCCCTTGACTCTTCAACCAGGAAACTGTGTATTCAGGCAGAATGTTTTCCAGCGTCAGTTGTACCTGACCCATCACAGATATCCTAAAAGTCTAAATCCATGTTGGCGAGCACTGTGAGGCCCATCCGTGTTGGCGCATCAGTTTCCAAATCTAATCTTCATTAGTACGCAGGAAGACTCCGTCTATTTTCTCCAGCAAAGTCCAATTTTTCATTGGCACGGGTAAGCTATCCCCAGAGGAGTCCAATCATACTTGGCACATCTGCTATTCCCCAGCAGAGTTATATTCCCCAACAGGGTGTTACTTCAACGAGGTGCTTGGTTAAGTTCCCAATTTCCCCAGCGGAGTTGATTTCACTCTTCCAGCATTTATTTTGCTGGAATAATTCTGTGATATCCGGTTTATCCCCAGCGGAGTTGGCTTCGTCTTCAGCATTTATTTTGCTGAAGTGGTTTTCTGTACCCGACTTTCTCCGGCAGCCCGAGCCTGCATTAGCATATTGCATGCATCATCATATTTGCATCATACTTGCATTTCATTTTCAAAATGCGTAGCATTTCCATCCTGAATGGAGCATTACGCCCTAGAAAGAGTCAAACATATGCATATGCATACGAAGCATAAGCCAGGTTTTCTATCAGCCTCATATGGCATGTGAATTACTCTGTGATCAGTTCAGTGGCATTCATCCAGCAGCAGTGTTCAGACAATTCAGCAGTTTATTCGTATTTCAGATCATACAACAGTTATGCTTTGATCAATCAGTCATCTGGTATTGACAGGCTTTTCTTCCCGTCAATTCATATTGACGATGTGTTCCTCCAATAAGTGGATTTCTCCGTCTATCAGTAGACGTCTTGAGTGCGAATATGGTTTTCTTTCCGTCTATCAGTAGACGATGTGAAGTTTCGGTTGATTTTTTTCAGTGGGGTTTCAAGATGGGGTTCTGTAGCAAGTGGTTTTCTTTCCGTCTAGCAGTAGACGATGTGAAGTTGCGGGTGATTTTTCAGTGGGGTTTCAAGATGGAGTTCTGTAGCAAGTGGTTTTCTTTCCGTCTAGCAGTAGACGATGTGAAGTTGCGGGTGATTTTTCAGTGGGGTTTCAAGATGGGGTTCTGTAGCAAGTGGTTTTCTTTCCGTCTAGCAGTAGACGATGTGAAGTTGCAGGTGATTTTTCAGCGGGTTTCTTATCATCAGATCATATGGATGGTGTGTTTCCCCAGCGGGTCTTCTTTAGATGTTGAGGGGTTTCAAAGCGATCTTTCGGATAGTGGTTTTCTTTCTGTTTATTGGATGAGGTGACATTTCAAGAGGGATCTTCTGACCGTCAATCCTTATTGACGTCGAGGCTCTTTGAAGAATGTTCGGTCTTCCTGATTGTCGATTCTCATCGACGACATGGCTTTTTGAAGGTGGTTTTCTTCCCATCGGTTCTTACTGATGATGTGGCCCCTTTAAGGATATTGTTCTTTCCATCAATTCCCGTAGACGAAAGGATTCTGAAATTTGATGGATGGTGTTGAGGTGGATCATGGGTGTCTTTCCGTCTATCTTTAGACGATGTGAGTATGGATTTTGGGTGTCTTCCCGTCTATCCTTAGACGATGTGAGTATTGAATTTTCCTTCGGGATCAGGGTGTCTTTCCGTCTATCCTTAGACGATGTGAGTGTTGAATTTTCCTTCGGGATGGGTGTCTTTCCGTCTAGCATTAGACGATGTGAGTACATTTCTCTTCCTGTCTATCAGTAGACGATGTGAGAGGATCAAGTGTTTTGTTGCAACCCTCGGGTTTGTTATATGGGGTATCACGCGAGTAACGGGTGTTAAAATCAGGAGTTCTTTACCAGATGATTGATCAGTTTGTTGCCGTGACGACTGGACTCGGTTTTATGGACTTTATTCCCCAAGCAGTTTTACAGTATATTTCTGCGGTTGGAAAATTTTCGAGTTTATTGGTATTCAACCGTCTCGTACCTCTGAATGTTTGAAGGCTATCCTTCTCGCCCAGGTGGTTAGGTCGGTAGATAAAACTCTCGATACTAGAGCAAAAGTGAAACTCCATCCACTATAATGGAAAATGGGACTCGAAGCTCTCCACGGACTCGCCATCCACGACGGTAACCTCTCGTCAGAACATGGTATTAACGGCCCCGTCCGACTTTGATATCACCACAAACCACCTATCCTTGAACCCCTTAACAGAGTCTGTGTATGCCCGGAAGAGCCTGGTCGGTTTCTTCAGGGAGACCCAATTGTGTCAACCAACCACGGTCTGCCGCTACAAGTGGAAGACACAGAAGAACAACGGTATGGTGGCCCCGAGCTCGAGATAATTGCAGGCGATCTCGAATGCACGGAGGAAAGCGAGGGAGTTGGGGTGGAGTTGAGACGATGCCATCATCAGGTGGTCGAACACTCCCTGCTGAAAGTCTGTGAACGACAGAGGCATCCCCGCCTCCTTGAACACAAATTCATACATATGGAATTGGCCCCATCGTAGCGAGAGCAGATAAGGTCCAGTTCCCGAGGCCAACATGCTTGAAATTGACGGGGAGCCCTGACCTCTCTATCTTTGATCACGGCAAAAACATCTGAATCGTTGAGCACGAACCGGGACATATAGTTGATGGGTTCTTCCCTGACCGACCTATCCGGAGGATCCACAACGACCTCATCTTGGTGATCCTCTTCATCTTCGGACAAATACCATATCGCTTCCTCTTCTTCGTGGGCAGCCATTTACCTAAAAAGCAGAGGAACTTGGTGAATTTGACAGCTAAATCAAATCCACCCTTCCATCGCAGTTCAAGTGAAAGGGCGTGGACGCCCAAAAGACCACTCAGGGGTAACCCGACCCTCCGATGTGCCCGGGAAACGCAATCTCTTATCCTCGGCTCGCTCATCAATCGTGTCTGGGGTGTCGCTACTGCGAAAATCGGCGCCGGCTGACAGAAGAGTCGCCACCGTGCGTTATTTATCCCAACGGAGGGAAAGGAAACGCTCGAAGTAAACCTCGCAAAAAATGGGGAAAGGTATGGTCATCGCAACCAAAACCTGGGTTCGGGAGTCGGTTACGCAAGGGGAAGGTATTAGCACCCCTCACGTCCGTCGTACTCGACGGGATCCACGCTTGCTTGGGTTGTCTAAAGGATGCAAAACAATCTATCTACGGCTGCTAAATCTAAACAAAGGGAATTGACTCGATAGAGCGTCGCACTCTATGCCTACGTATTCTCAAGAGAGAAAGTCAGAGTCAACGTAGTTCGGGACTACAGGGAAAATTGGCTCGCCAAGACATCGCGTCTTGTGCCTACGTACTTCCACACTGCATGGAAGATCAGAGCTTTACGTAGTTCAGGCTAACTACGGCTAAACAGGGGATTCTCACACAGCAGTGAGAAAAACAACTGGTTTCAAAGGTCGGGAACCTATGGGCAAAACTATGGTTTGGTCTCAAATGCACTCGGGCAAGGGAGAAAAAAGGTTACAACTAGTCGTCAGCGGGAAAGTCTCGATCGCACAGCCGCGAGAGAATGAGGGTTAGTTGTTAGTGTGCTCGCTAGGATATCGCATCCCATGCCTACATATTCTCGTCTGGTACGAGAAATCAGAGCAGCTGTAGTTCGGCTACTTCGGGACCACAGCTCAAATCTCGTTTTATTGACATTCTGGAAAATGATTACAATGATTGAATACGGAAAATAAATCTCCTAGGAAATACTATCCTATCCTATCCTGAAAAATCGAATGAAAAAGTCCCCTAACAAGTGGACGTCTAAAACTATCCTAAAACCGTAAAATAATCTCTATGAAAATATATCCTAAAAGAAAATGCACTCTAAAAAATATTAAGTCTATACTAATATTTTTTATTCTTTTCCAATCATTTTCTCCTTTTTCTTTCAAAATATCCTTTCTTTATTTTTCTATTTTTTCAATATATTCTTCTCTTTATTTTTCTCTATTTTTTCACATATTTTTCCTCATCTTTTTCTATTTTCTTATGTATTTTTTTCTCCATATTTTCCTATTTCTTTGTATTATTTCCCTTTTTTCTCATAATAATTTCTTTTTCTCATTTTTTTCAATATGCTTTTCTTTTTCTTTTTATGCTTTTTCACCTTTCTTTTCTTTTCCTTTCTATAATATTTTCTTTACATTTTTTATTCTAAAACTAAACAAGAAAATAAAAAAGGAAAAGAGAACAAAGGGGGGGGGGGGGGGGGGGGGGCATCAGCTATTACAAGGGTAATTAAGCAGAAAAATAAATAAACTGGGCCCAACCCATTAACTGGCCAAACGTGGGAGGGGGTGCGTAGAGGGGAAACGAGGGTGTAACCCAGAAGACTTTGTTGGGCTTAGAGGCCCACTAGCCACGTGGATCCAACCCTCAGAACAATACATCCAAACCCTAACTGCTGGCACTGTTCACCCTAACACGAACTGCGCCTTCTTCCTTCTCTTCTCGTCTCTCTCGTTCTCTTTGAATTCTCCATCTCAACTTCACCCCTCAACTTCGTCCAACCTTTCAGATTCGTTCCAAACATCTTGTTTACATCTTGTAACACAAATGAATCGGACCGGAAGCTGCCAGACACCACAAATCTCCCGGAAGCAAGTCATCTATTCTTGAAGGTTCTTGAGGTTATGTAGTCGCTGATGAAGAGTTGAACAAGTTCTGGAAAGACTTTGGGGAGAAACTCATGGGGAGGTTGAAGAATTCTGATGATGCCAGATGGATCTTTGACGTTTGAGCGCCCTGAAGATTTGGAACTCTGACGATGAATGATGACGACAATGATTCTGGAGATTGGATTGAAGGTGCGAGATTGAGGGAAGACGGAGATCTGGACATTTTCTAGCGAATCTCAGGAAGGCCTTGATGAAGAAGCATGCGCTGGAGGTTGTTGATGATGTTTTGAGATCTTCTGAACGCTTCTTGAAGGTTGGTGAAGCAATGAAGTTGGATGTATTCAAGAATCTACTGAAGAAATTGGAAATTGTGAAGAACGTGGTTGAGCTCGATGAACGCTTGTGAGTTTCTGGAAAACAGCTGAAGAACACACGGGAGGTTCTTGAAATTTCTCTTTGAGCGAATCTGGAGAGTTGAAGATTGGTGGAACTTGATGATTATCGGAGAAGGAATATGGTGGTGGGTCGGAGATGGAAGAATCTATGACCGGAGAAGATGAAGATTAGAGGAGGAAGATGAAGGTTTGATCGGATTCTGGAAATTTGGCGTTCTCCGGCGATGTGCACGGTGGTCGCCGGCCATGCATGCCGGCCGGTGGGTATTCCCGGCGAGGATATGAGGAGTGGCGTGGTGGAGACACGTGGGTGGAGGTAGTGGAGGCAGACGGTGCATGTGTTACACGTGGGGCCTGGCGTGGCAGTGAGAGAGAAGTGGGTTTATGATGTGGCAGCATGATGGCAGCGTAACGTGGGGTCTCTCCTCTGTTGAACACGTGGCTTGCTGAGCTTTATACTGCTGAGAAATTCTGGATTGTTCTAGAACTAACTGGAAATTGCTGGATCATTTCTGGACTATGCTGCGAATTGGGCTTGCGAAATGAAATGGGCCAAAACCGAAAATTGACCACAAAAACTGACTCTGGACTAAAATTGAAAAAGAAAAACTAATTAAATCTGATTAAATGGATTAAAGACTAATCAATTAAACCTAATTAACTAACCTAATTAACATCTAATATTCTAAAATCTATTAATTTTCTAAGAGAAAAATCTTATTTATCCTATTAAGAAAATGATAAAAAATAAAAGAAATCTATATTCTTCTATTTAAAAGGATTAAAAAACTATTAACACTATTTAAAATCTATTAATATTCTAAAAATTCTATATTATCCTAAAAAATATATTAACTCCTAAAAATGATTAAAAATCTATTTAAACCCTAAAAATAGCCAATAAAATCCAGAAAAATCACAATAAATCCCAGAAGAACAAAATAAGCACCGAACGACACATAACACCGCGAGAGCGCACCAAAATAGCCGGTAAAAATAAACGGGCACCGAAATATCCCAAAAATACAATTCTACCTATCTGAACTGATTAAAAAGACACCTGAAACACGAGACGAGAGCTGTGATCCCGATAAAATCAAAACAAATGAAAGATGCACTGTATGCGACATGCAGATGCGAATGCGGTTATGCGTCGAAACATCGAGCCAGATACGAGACCCGGTTGGTCAAATTTTGGGGTGCAACAGCTGCCCCTATTCAAGCGGCTTGGACCTGACTGGGTGAGGAGCGAACGACTCTCAGCCACTCAGGGTGCGAGACGGTTGAATACCGGTAAACCCGAAAATTTGCCAACTACTGAACTCATGATACTGGAATAATAGCTGCACGGCAACTATCTGGAGAAATACTGATCTGACATCGCCGTCGGAAACAAACAATACATCCAACATCGCCGCTGGAAGACTAGAGAACCCGAATCACCAAAATACCCAACATCGCCGCTGGAGAACTGAATTAACTGACACATCCAACATCGCTGCTGGAAAACTGAGTCTGACATCACCGTCGATCAACCAAAATACCCCGCATCGCCGCTGGAGAAAATACAATACTGAACAAAATACCCCGCATCGCCGCTGGAGAACTAAAGGATCTGCATCACCTAACATCGCCGTCAGAAGACTGGATCAACTTGACATGCCCAACATCGCCGCTGGAAAACTGAATCTGACATCGCCGTCGGAAACAAACATCGCTCTGAGAGACACTCGACGTCGCCGTCGTACAAACATCATCTCTGCTAGGGATTTACAAAGTCTGACATCGCCGTCAAACAAACATCCAACCTCGCCGTCGAACCAATCATAATCTGACCTGGGGTTCACCCCTGGTAAATGGAACAAAAGGTATACTTGCGTATTTGAAACTACTCCGCTGGGAATGAGAGACTTAACCGAGCACACTCTGACCTGGGGTTCACCCTCAGAACCATAACGAACATCGGCATACTACTGCACACTGCCCACCGTAGAACTTTAACATTAAAGATATATGAAACCCTGGCCCCTGGCCACTTCCAGCTTCAGCTAGAAAAGATCTTCAAGTATTCCTGAAGATAAGCATCCTTGGCCTTCAAGGATGTAAACTTTTGCCCGTCGGCAACTCTGCAGGAGGTATCTTCGACTTCAGTCTGAAGAAATGGTCCTTGGCCTTCAAGGATACATGAATCTGCCTTCAGGCAACTCCACCTCTGCTATAGAGCATCCGAGACTTCAGTCAGGGATATACTTCGGCCTTCAGTCCGAAAAATGAATCCTAGGTCATTCATGACCTTGGGGATAACCTTGCCCTTAGGCACATTCGCTTCAGCTTGGGAAATCTTGTGACTTCAGTCAGAGAAATGGTATCCTGAGCCATTCATGACTCTACGGGGATTCAAACACTTTGCCTTCAGGCAAAACTCCGCTTCAGCTGGAGAAACATCTTCGACTTCAGTCAGAAGAAACACTATTCACTTGATCGCAATCAATCACCACCTCAGGACAACTGACTTGGTCTTCAGGCCAACACGGATCATCTTGCAAACAAAAGTTGTGTCTACAAATTTTCGAACTTTGTCTTTAGACAAGCGCTGATTCATCAGCACGGAAACCTGAATCCACAGGAACATTCTGGTACCGCCTTCAGGCGCTTACGAAGTCAATCTTCAGATTAGACATCACTGTTGGAGCAGACATATCACGCTGCTAAGGACTTCAAGAATCATCTTGAACAAACAAATCCGTCGGGCACCTTCAAGAATCATCCTGAACTGATAACCTTTCTGGAGACTTTTATTCTGCTGGGTATTCCAGGAATCTTCCTGGGCAACCCTTGCTGAGGACGCTACTGGGGAACTCAAGCATTATACTAGGCGAACAACCCGAGAAACTGCGCTGAAGTCTTAAGAATCATTTTAAGCAAACGGCCCTGCTGAGGAATTCAAGAATCATCTCTAATTGAAGACTTTGCTGGGATCTCGAGAATCATCTTGAGCCAAGCGACTGTGGGGATTACACCGGGGTCTTAAGAATCATCTTAGGAAAACGACCTCGTTGGGGAGAATATCAGGAATCGTCCTGAGCAACTGATCCTTCGGCTGAACACCTGTAAAACAAGAATGATAGTAACCTAGATCATGCTTATGATGCGTATGCTTCTGCGCCATGCCCCACATGGTGGGAATGCTATGCGTTTACGCTAGATGCTATGCAATCATGCACAGTGCTATGCAATGCTATGCACAACGATGCAATCCCGTCAGCAAAATAAATGCCGAGGGGAGATTCTCCTGTCAAGGAGAAAGAGCTACTCAGATAGAGGAATCATCCTGCTGAGGAGAATGTGGGCACGCCAATATCAATCGGACTCTGCCTGGGGAAACGATCTTCTGGTTGACTGCTGCAGGGCAAACAACTTCAGCTGACTGCTGCAGGGGAACGAAGCTCTACGAGAACCTGGACTTGCTGATATCAATCGTGAGAATGAACTGCGCGGCCGCCATTGCTACTTTTCTGGGGATAACCACTCTATGGGGAAACAACTTCAGCTGCTCCACACTCCACTGGGGAAAATCAATCATGATCTGATCAACTTCCAAGGACTCGGCTCTCTTGGGCATCTGCAAACTCGGCTTAGGAAGGAGAAGTCGTTCTGCTTCGCCAAAGAGAGTACGACTCTAGGGAGATACAGCATCAGCTGTTCAACATCTGCTAGGAAAACCACTCACGGTCCCAACTGCTTCCAAGGATTCTGCTTTTCTGCAGACTCAGCCGGGGAGAGAAATCATTCTACTTCACTGGAACGTATAACTCTGATGAGGAATTTTAATCTCGCTGGGGAAGAAAGAATCATCTGACTTCGGGGGGAGAATACGACTCTGGTGGGGAATCTCAATTCCGCTGGAGACTTCAGTCTGGCGCCATTAGTTACTGCATATTTTGACGTACGAACAACTTCTTACAAGATTTGCACTTGTGATCCGGTACGGGGGAGACACCTGCTTCGGCGACTTTACTGGGGAAAGAAACAACTCTGCTTGGGGATGCTCCCTTCAAACCATTGGCAACTGATTGTGCTCTGCGGGGATTGACCCAAACTGAGGTTGATTGCGCGCGACACACTGCTGGAAATGCCCCTACTATCAAGGATGTCGATCTTAATCTGCTGAGGATCCTTCTGATCCTACTCTGATACGGGGTAAAATACGATCTCGACTCTTCCGGGGATAATAAGCAACTTTCATCTGCTGAAGAGTGATAATTCTGATTTAACAACATCCACAAGGAATTCAAACATTACTCGGAGCGCTGGCATCCGTCGAGCTTTGTATCGGGGAACATGACAACATGCGGGTCATTGGGAAATACTGTGTCAGATACCTTTAGGTTTTTTTGTTTTTCTGGTTTAGGGTAAACACGGATTATGTACACAGTGGGAGATATAAGAAATACTAGACGAGAACTAGCATTCAGGGTGGACTACCAAACGAGAGCTGATAGCGAAACATGCTAGGTTGTCAAACGAGAACTGACTTACGGGTTCTGGATATCAGACGGGAATTGATTTGGTTTGGACATCAGACGGGCTGACTGGATAACAGACTGAGGTATAGACAACCAGGCGAGAACTGGCTGAAAGCTGACGTACACCAGACGAGAACACACGATGATCAGACGAGAACTGGTTACGCAACGACATGTACCAGGCGAGAACTGATACAACTCTGGAAGAAATGGCGACCAGGCGAGAACTGGTTACAATAAACTGCACTAGCCAGGAACTGATGCTTACAATAAACTGCACCAGACGGGAACTGATGCTTACAATAAACTGCACCAGACGGGAACTGAGGCTTAAGGGAGGTGGGCCAGACGAGAACTGGTTACCGGTTTGCCAGGCGAGAACTGGACTTTGGAAATAACTGGTTACTGACACGCAACAGGTTTAGACTGCAGGATAATGATCCAGCGACAACACGGCCTTTTTGGAATGCTGATGTTTTGATGAGGGTAATGCCATGATTCCCCGATACTCAACTCTGGCTGGGGATAAACAAACTGGCCTGAACAACTTGCCCCCGGTACACTCAGCTGGGGATAAAAAGACTGGCTTGCACAACTTGCCCCAGTACAATTCAACTTGCCCCAATCTAACTCTTGGGAATACCTGCTCTGAACAGCTTGCTACGAGAAGACTTCGAGAATATTTGCCCCGACATCTGCACGACAAAAGAATTCAATCTCCAATTAAACACCTAACAACCCAGTTGATTTCAACATTCTCTGCGATGACTTGCCCCTAAATGAGCGTTCTAGCGACTTAACTCGATCTGATTATCCACTGGAAGTATCTACTTTCAAATATCCGCATTCTGTATAACTGCCCCTGATTGGTTCTCGAGAAAACTCATTTCTGATTAACTGCTTTTCAAACAAAATGCCCCTAATCAACTGAAGCTTCGGGCCTTGTCCTCAGACTGACTGATACCGAACTTACTGGAATATAATGCCCCTGACTCACAAGGCTTCACAACATACACCCTTCTGGTTCAGACTACTGAATTACTTAGTCCTGCTCGATTATTCCCTGTTGGAATTTCTTTCATGCCAACTACTAACCTGCAATTAATATTGTCTGTCTACGAATGGTAATCTTAATGCAGTGGTTATGCAGATTTTGAAAAAATTGTGAGCTGTCACTCATTTACATGCCATGATTGTGAGTGACGAGTGAAACAAAGTTCAAACGTAGTGCTTACGTGGTCAGTGAAAAATACAACAAAGATGTGACTAGCAAGTCAAGAAGGAGTCAGGTTGCTCAACCTTATCGTAATGCGCTTCAGACTAACCCTACCTCAATTAGGTCTTTTAAGGGTTGTATCGTGGTCGGGTTCACGGTTCGTGAAACAAAGGATATTTTGGCTCAAATTTTGATTTGTACCCACCCCTTCTACGTGATGATCTCCGATCCTAAGGTTCAGTTAACCTGGCACAAGCGCCCGCCTCTTCGAGAGGTATGCTGAATGGTAAGGACCATAGCTAAGGAACTCATAAAGCTTTTCTTCTAGAGTGATAGTTACTCCTTCTTCGCTTTCGGTGTCTGTGTACACGACTTTGTGACTCGCTGGGGAAAATTTTCTTTTTAATCCCTCTTTTTCATTCTTTTGATTCCCTAATTTTTGCCTGGACTGACTCATTTTGAGTTCTTTTCGATTTTTTTCGATTTCTTTTGAAGTCCAGCGGGATGCCCTAATTTTTGCCTAAGTATTAGCTTTCTCAGCTTTTCTTTCTTTTTACTTAGCGGGCTTTCTTTCTTCTTTCTTTTGGAACAAAGTCGTGTGACACTGATTGTCTTGATTGCTCCGAAAGGATTGTAACTGTCTCACTCCTGATTGGTGAGGTTTAACCATTGTGGTTGATGAGGTACAACCTCTGGCGAGGAATATGATGTGATTGGTCCTCGAAGGACAACACTCCTCTATAAGACTTGAACGCTCGATCAAGCTAACTGACAACTACCCTGCCCCGGGTTAAGATGTAAGGGTTAAAAAGTCCGAAAGAAATTCCTACTTCTCGGCTCGAAGTGGTTAACAAGGGATTCTCTTCCTTATTTCTCCGGTGTTTAGGGGATTTGAAACAATGCCTTGTACGTCATCGGCAAGGTTTTATCTGAAAGTATACGATCATCGGTTATGAGTATTCATTTTCATCATCCTCCCTCCAATCTTTGCTAGTCACAGGGATAAAGTGGAGTAAATAAAATGCAAGTGTCAGTGCAATGCAGTAAATGAGCGACAGCGACATGATTAATTCAGCAAAATGCATAGTTACTTTATTATTATCACCATTCGAAACATACAACGTTTAAAGTAGGTAGTAACTAACAGAAAAGAAACCACAAATGCAAATGATATAAAGGTCTGAGGACTGCCAATGCTGAGGCGCCCGCCTGTCTGGATCACTGGCTTCTTTGCTGGGGAATACTTTCCGAGTCTACGAGCTTAGACAGCTGAGGGGTTGTCATGCACAACCAAAACTCCATCTGGAAAGGAAATGCACCCTTTGTCGATTAACTGCTGCACTTTCGCCTGGAAAGCTTTGCAATCTTCAGTTGAATGCCCTAGAGATCCACCATGATAACCACACTGAGCGTGGGGATTGTATCCTGGAGGGTAAGGCTCTGGCACGGGCTTAAGAGCTTTAGGTTCCACCAAAGAATTTTGAATCAAATGTGGCAGAATCTGGCTATACGGCACAGGTACTGGATGGAAAGGAGCGTTCCTTCGTTCCAAGTTGTTACGAGGTCGGTTCTGGTTCTGACGCTGATTCTGATAACCTCGGCCACGGGCTCGTGGTCTTGCAAGAGGAGTGACATAAGGTTCCCGATGGGGTGCCCCAGGCACAGTTGTCTGTCCAGTATAACAAGACACAGAAGATACTGACCGCTGAGAAGACGGAGAACCAACAGATTTCACCGATTCGACTTGAGGATATCCAACATCTGTCAGGACCGCATTGATCATAGTTTCATCTTCAGATTGAAAGCTATAGAGAGATTCAGTTTCACTGGCCTGACCTCTTGAAACATTCGGGATTCTTCCAGTCTTTACACCATACTCGATGCGCTCTCCCGTCCTTACCAACTCAGAGAAATTTGGTGCGGTTTCAAACATTCTTTTGAAGTACGGGCTCTGCAAGGAGTTTACGAACATGCCTTTCAGCTCTTGGTCTAGGAGCGGTGGTTGCACTCTACCAGCAAATTCTCTCCATCTCTGAACATACTTTCTGAAAGATTCATTGTTCCCTTGAGACAATTCTTGCAGTTGCACGCGAGTAGGAGCTTCGTCAAGATTATAGTCGTACTGCTTCAGAAAGGCATTGGCTAAGTCCATCCATGATCGGATCTGATCACGCTCTAACTGCATATACCAACTCAGAGGTGCCCTAGTCAGACTATCTTGAAAGCAATGAATCATCAACTTGTCGTTGTGCACAAATGAAGTCATTCTTCGGCAGAACATCACCAAATGTTGCTTCGGGCAACTATCTCCTTTGTACCTTTCAAACCTCGGCATTCTGAACTTCGGAGGTAACATTAGGCCAGGAACCAGACACATATCTGCAGCACTAGGAGTAACAGCGTCTTTACCTTTCAAGGCTTTGAATCTCTCATCTAATGCACGAAACCTTTCAGCATACACGGGAGCTAATGGGTCTTCATTCTTTGCTGTCGGGACCTCTCTTTGGGGCTTTGGCACAAGGAAGGCAAAACCCTGGTAGTCTGAGACATCAACAGAAGGAGAACGTTCACCTCGGACAACAAACCGCTCACGCAGACCTTGGTCTTCAACAGATGGCTGCACAAGCTGAGCTGCAGTAAGGTTGTTCACTTGCGGAAAGTCTTCGTCGTGCGGAGATCCATACAGAGGATTGGACGTCACGGTGAACCCTGACAAGGTATCAACAAACTGGAAGCTGCTCTCTGACATAGCTACCGACAACTGTCAGCTGACTTCACTGCTTGGCTCTGATCAAATCTGCTTTAAATCTGCTTCAACCCCTTGGTCGTCTTCAATATTCACCTTCAGAACCAAAATAACGGCTGGATAAGAGCTCTGACTAGCTGGCGAATGGTATGCAATATGATGCGAAGATGCCTATGCAAATGCAATGCAATGCAACAAACACGGGATCACAGCCCCCACACAATCTAAATACTGCTGCACCGCTGACGGAGTACGGTTGCTATGAAGAGAAGACCAGAATAACGGGTAGGTTGGAAGTCAAGTTTCCTGCACAAAAAACCCCCCCACTCACAGGTGTGGACCTATATCTGACAAGGTACGGCATCCTATGCGGTCGTCAGCGTCACAGACTTTCAGAACTGACGATACGATTCCCAGAAGGAGTGGCAACATCGAGTCCTGAAGAGGCCTCACTTAGCTAACTTCCAAATGATCGGTTCCCAGAGTCGACAATCCTCACGTCTGGACTCCCCTCAGATCCTCAGGACCGGAAAGGAGCACCTCTGCGAGAACCTCGTCTGAGCGCAGATTTTCGTAGGGAACTGTGCCTGCTCAGCAGACAGGTTCGTCTACTACTTCTCCGCAACTATATCTAGGTGCATACTCAAGCCCAGGTCCGGCTTATCTCTCAATCATAGAACACCCGTAACACCCCAACAGCAACAGATAATATCGATAAATAAGCCCCAATAGACAAGCAAACAAGCGCTAGGATTGACTCTCTCTTAGGGGACGTTGGATCCCACATGCATAAGGACTATCGCAGTCCCCAGCAGAGTCGCCAGCTGTCGCTACTGCGAAAATCGGCGCCGGCTGACGGAAAAGTCGCCACCGTGCGTTATTTATCCCAACGGAGGGAAAGGAAACGCTCGAAGTAAACCTCGCAAAAAACGGGGAAAGGTATGGTCATCGCAACCAAAACCTGGGTTCGGGAGTCGGTTACGTAAGGGGAAGGTATTAGCACCCCTCACGTCCGTCGTACTCGACGGGATCCACGCTTGCTTGGGTTGTCTAAAGGATGCAAAACAATCTATCTACGGCTGCTAAATCTAAACAAAGGGAATTGACTCGATAGAGCGTCACACTCTATGCCTACGTATTCTCAAAAGAGAAAGTCAGAGTCAACGTAGTTCGGGACTACAGGGAAAATTGGCTCGCCAAGACATCGCGTCTTGTGCCTACGTACTTCCACACTGCATGGAAGATCAGAGCTTTACGTAGTTCAGGCTAACTACGGCTAAACAGGGGATTCTCACACAGCAGTGAGAAAAACAACTGGTTTCAAAGGTCGGGAACCTATGGGCAAAACTATGGTTTGGTCTCAAATGCACTCGGGCAAGGGAGAAAAAAGGTTACAACTAGTCGTCAGCGGGAAAGTCTCGATCGCACAGCCGCGAGAGAATGAGGGTTAGTTGTTAGTGTGCTCGCTAGGATATCGCATCCCATGCCTACATATTCTCGTCTGGTACGAGAAATCAGAGCAGCTGTAGTTCGGCTACTTCGGGACCACAGCTCAAATCTCGTTTTATTGACATTCTGGAAAATGATTACAATGATTGAATACGGAAAATAAATCTCCTAGGAAATACTATCATATCCTATCCTGAAAAATCGAATGAAAAAGTCCCCTAACAAGTGGACGTCTAAAACTATCCTAAAACCGTAAAATAATCTCTATGAAAATATATCCTAAAAGAAAATGCACTCTAAAAAATATTAAGTCTATACTAATATTTTTTATTCTTTTCCAATCATTTTCTCCTTTTTCTTTCAAAATATCCTTTCTTTATTTTTCTATTTTTTCAATATATTCTTCTCTTTATTTTTCTCTATTTTTTCACATATTTTTCCTCATCTTTTTCTATTTTCTTATGTATTTTTTTCTCCATATTTTCCTATTTCTTTGTATTATTTCCCTTTTTTCTCATAATAATTTCTTTTTCTCATTTTTTTCAATATGCTTTTCTTTTTCTTTTTATGCTTTTTCACTTTTCTTTTCTTTTCCTTTCTATAATATTTTCTTTACATTTTTTATTCTAAAACTAAACAAGAAAATAAAAAAGGAAAAGAGAACAAAGGGGGGGGGGGGCATCAGCTATTACAAGGGTAATTAAGCAGAAAAATAAATGAACTGGGCCCAACCCATTAACTGGCCAAACGTGGGAGGGGGTGCGTAGAGCGGAAACGAGGGTGTAACCCAGAAGACTTTGTTGGGCTTAGAGGCCCACTAGCCACGTGGATCCAACCCTCAGAACAACACATCCAAACCCTAACTGCTGGCACTGTTCACCCTAACACGAACTGCGTCTTCTTCCTTCTCTTCTCGTCTCTCTCGTTCTCTTTGAATTCTCCATCTCAACTTCACCCCTCAACTTCGTCCAACCTTTCAGATTCGTTCCAAACATCTTGTTTACATCTTGTAACACAAATGAATCGGACCGGAAGCTGCCAGACACCACAAATCTCCCGGAAGCAAGTCATCTATTCTTGAAGGTTCTTGAGGTTATGTAGTCGCTGATGAAGAGTTGAACAAGTTCTGGAAAGACTTTGGGGAGAAACTCATGGGGAGGTTGAAGAATTCTGATGATGCCAGATGGATCTTTGACGTTTGAGCGCCCTGAAGATTTGGAACTCTGACGATGAATGATGACGACAATGATTCTGGAGATTGGATTGAAGGTGCGAGATTGAGGGAAGACGGAGATCTGGACATTTTCTAGCGAATCTCAGGAAGGCCTTGATGAAGAAGCATGCGCTGGAGGTTGTTGATGATGTTTTGAGATCTTCTGAACGCTTCTTGAAGGTTGGTGAAGCAATGAAGTTGGATGTATTCAAGAATCTACTGAAGAAATTGGAAATTGTGAAGAACGTGGTTGAGCTCGATGAACGCTTGTGAGTTTCTGGAAAACAGCTGAAGAACACACGGGAGGTTCTTGAAATTTCTCTTTGAGCGAATCTGGAGAGTTGAAGATTGGTGGAACTTGATGATTATCGGAGAAGGAATATGGTGGTGGATCGGAGATGGAAGAATCTATGACCGGAGAAGATGAAGATTAGAGGAGGAAGATGAAGGTTTGATCGGATTCTGGAAATTTGGCGTTCTCCGGCGATGTGCACGGTGGTCGCCGGCCATGCATGCCGGCCGGTGGGTATTCCCGGCGAGGATAGGAGGAGTGGCATGGTGGAGACACGTGGGTGGAGGTAGTGGAGGCAGACGGTGCATGTGTTACACGTGGGGCCTGGCGTGGCAGTGAGAGAGAAGTGGGTTTGTGATGTGGTAGCATGATGGCAGCGTAACGTGGGGTCTCTCCTCTGTTGAACACGTGGCTTGCTGAGCTTTATACTGCTGAGAAATTCTGGATTGTTCTAGAACTAACTGGAAATTGCTGGATCATTTCTGGACTATGCTGCGAATTGGGCTTGCGAAATAAAATGGGCCCAAACGGAAAATTGACCACAAAAACTGACTCTGGACTAAAATTGAAAAAGAAAAACTAATTAAATCTGATTAAATGGATTAAAGACTAATCAATTAAACCTAATTAACTAACCTAATTAACATCTAATATTCTAAAATCTATTAATTTTCTAAGAGAAAAATCTTATTTATCCTATTAAGAAAATGATAAAAAATAAAAGAAATCTATATTCTTCTATTTAAAAGGATTAAAAAACTATTAACACTATTTAAAATCTATTAATATTCTAAAAATTCTATATTATCCTAAAAAATCTATTAACTCCTAAAAATGATTAAAAATCTATTTAAACCCTAAAAATAGCCAATAAAATCCAGAAAAATCACAATAAATCCCAGAAGAACAAAATAAGCACCGAACGACACATAACACCGCGAGAGCGCACCAAAATAGTCGGTAAAAATAAACGGGCACCGAAATATCCCAAAAATACGATTCTACCTATCTGAATTGATTAAAAAGACACCTGAAACACGAGACGAGAGCTGTGATCCCGATAAAATCAAAACAAATGAAAGATGCACTGTATGCGACATGCAGATGCGAATGCGGTTATGCGTCGAAACATCGAGCCAGATACGAGACCCGGTTGGTCAAATTTTGGGGTGCAACATGGGGTATTCATCAAACCACCCTCGAGACATTCAACAATCATTGTTTTTCCCCCGGCCACTCATTGCAAGGGTCGGGGATGTCGGTTAGAACCCTAGTTTTGAAGGACTTTCCGGCGTATTCGCCGAAAAAGCCCACGGTCTCCCCGGCGTCCCCGTCGGAACCGCCGGGAGCACCACCATAAGCTTACTAAAAAATACCAATATGGAGGCAAAAACTTACGTGATACGACGGAGAAAAGCAGTTTCATCGAGCAGAAAGGTTTTAGGCGTCGAGCAAGGAATTCAGAAGGTCGAACAGCAAGAAGAACGAGAGAACAAAAAGACGGGCTGGGCCCACATATATATACGCCCTAGCACGGAAAACGAAGTGTCACTAGTGCCTAGCTCGTAGCTTTCTTAGGGTTACACGTGGTGACCCTCAGCCTTCCCCACGTCTCTTTGGATTCCCCTCCTCATCCGCGGGCTTCCCCTACATCATAGGCTCGCCCGACCAGTACAACCACGACCTGCCCCGACAAAGCGACATGCTCGACACTTTTGCACCTTAAGTCATAACTTGTTTGACCACGAGCAATGACTTATGGGGTTACTGTTCTGGACTGGACCGACGCTTGGCCCATAGTCGAGTAGGACCAAACCCCATCAGGTTGTAAGGCCCAATAAGACCTCATTGTCGAGCAGAGACCCGTCGGACAGAACATCTTCTCCCGTCGCCCACGGACCAACGACAATCGAGCAGGGTTCTCATATCTGCCCGATTTGCCTTTCTTCTGCCCCACTGTCGGGAAGAACCCATCCAGCTCGGGAAGCTCCTCCGACCCCCCCCCCCCCCCACGTTCTCAATGTGTCCCCTACGAGGAGACACGTCATCAAGTAACTATTTGTGCACTGCTTATTTGGTCCTCCACCTCCCGGATAGCACGAAACAGTTACACTAGGGCGAAGACCACGTGCTGGTCTTCACGACGCCACGTTAGCCCTAGGAGTTACCAGCGTTGGGCCTGGCAGCGCAGCCCAACGCATAGTAACCGTTGGCCCTGCACTGGGGGCTCATTATAAATACCCTCTTCCACTAGAGGGTCAGGTAATCTAACTCTTACTCCTTTCTCTCTGTACTTGTTATCACTCTGCTCATCCCTTACTTTGGCATCAGAGTGTGTTTCAGGTACACTCCCCCTTTTTTGTCCGTCACGTCAACATTCATTCAACTCAGACGCGTAGCAGACCTTCAATCTCTTCTGATCAGGTACGATCAAATATAATAGAGGTGATAGATGCCTAACACCTCCCACTCACTTAATTGACTCCTGAACCTTAGTGTCTCACCCTTAGTCTTTAGATTTTATCATTATTTTTCTATCTCTTAGAACGAATAAAAGATGATAGCGACTCTATCATTTTGCCGGCCGCGATACATTAAATATTTAATATTCAAATTAAAATTTATTCTATTATTACTCACTTTTCTAATATTATCCTCATTCATTACTGTGTTATTTATCATAAAAATAACAAGAATTAAAAAGTTATTTATCATGCTTCTAAAATAATAATAAAAATTGAAATTATTAAATAGCATACAAAAAGGTATAAAGACATATTACATTGCTGAGTAAGAAAAACTCTTAAATTGTCATATTTAGTAAGATCTCACTTTCAAAAAGTGTTTTTTTAACTTAAAGAAGTAGTGCTATTTTTTCGTGGAAAGACAAAGATGCTTGAATGTGCCAATATTATGATAAATACAAGTGTGAAATATATTGGTTTAAAAGACAAAAAGTCTAAATAAATACTTTTGGTCTAACCTTTTTCTAAACATGCTTTTAATATTTTAATTAGTATATTTAATTATTACCTATTTCAAAATAAAACAAGACTCATAATCACATTTTTTTTCTCAAAATATTTAATAATTTAAATTTACCATTTAAAAATATCCAAATAAATTATCAGAAATTCGAACTCAGACTTTTATTTATAATATTTTTAATAAACTACTAAATAAGTTGTTTTAATGAGACTAAATCCGATGATTTTTTCTTTTTACTTTTTAACTTGTGCATTAGTACAAGAAAGCATTTTTAAAAATCAATTTAAAAGAATAAGCCATATAAAAAGATTAGTTTAATGCAAGTTTGAAGTAAAAAATAAGCAGAAAAATAACTAGCCAAACATTGGATTTGAATTGAGTTTGTTATTGTAAACAAGAATAGATTTAAATATTTCAACGCCCTCGTACTTTAACACAACAATTACATTGTTCCATTACCAGACACAAACCTTATTTTCATCTTGTCAACTATATAAAAATTCATTTCACTTTCTCACTTTTTCTCTCTATTTCCTCTCTCTTTCCAAATCTCCTTTTCACCATGAAAATACCTTAACGTCACATACCCATCAACACCCACGTAAACAAAAAGTAAAACCCATCTCAAAAGTTTCAAACTTGCAACCTTTTTCATTTCGCAATGCAAGACCCCACTTCCACCGCCGTTGAAACCAACCACCAACCACCACCGCCGCCGTCATCCTACAAACGGAACAACAAAACAAAACGACCTGTTTTCAAAGTCCTGCCAGGTCAGATCGCGTTTCGTTTGGTCTGTCACTCGTCAACGGTTGGCGGTTTGATCGGAAGTTCAGGGTCAATCGTTTCGCAGCTCCGGCGAGAAACAGGATGTAAAATCCACTGCGAGGATTCTGTTGACGGTACTGATGATAGGGTTATTTTGGTGATTGGGTCGTTGTTGACTCGGAAGGGTATTGCAGTGGGGGATGGGGAAGTTCAGGTTTCTAATGCACAAGAAGCTGTGGTTAGGGTTTTTGAGAGGATTTGGGAACTTGAAGAAGAGAAAGGGGTTCATAGTAATAATAGTGGAATGAATGTTGAAGTTTTTGGTAAATTGTTGGCACATTCTTCTCAGGTTGGTGCTGTTGTTGGGAAAGGAGGGAAAAATATAAGCACTATTAGGAATAATACTGGTACCAAAATTAGGGTTTGTCCTGCTCCACATTCTGCTGCTAAAGATGAGGAGTTAGTTCTTGTGAGTTTTGCTTTGCTGCTACTTATTATTATTTCCATTATTATTTTTAGTAGAAACCTCGTATCCTTTGCGCGCCTGAGACCTATTTATCATTATTACTATTAATAGAATGATAATGTAATGTGATTCTTTTATAATTGGCAGATAAGTGGTGAAAGTCTGGCTGTAAAGAAAGCCCTGATTTATGTATCTCATTGTCTTCAAGATTGTCCACCGTCAAGCAAAGTATCGCTATATGTACCGACTGTTAGCTCTTTGGATAGGCCGATTTCTAACCCACATGAAGATCTTTTTCCTCACCTTAATTCATGGTTACCTTCTATGGAAGGCTTATCTATAAATGATGCTTCGAAACAGACAACAAACTCTAACGGTAACTTTAGTCTTGACTCGAAGGGTACTGGACAAGAAGTTGTTTTCAGACTTCTTTGCTCTAACAATGTAGCTGGTAGTGTGATTGGCAAAAAAGGGTCTATAGTCAGAACTTTCGAAAGCCAAACAGGCGCTTCTATCGTCTTTGCACCTCCTTTAAATCAGTTTGAAGATCGCATCATCACCATTTCTGCTTTTGAGGTCAGTCATATGATTTTGACATGCATTTTGAATTGCAATTATTTTCTATTATTGATCTAGAATTGGCTTTTGTTAATCCAGAACCTAGAATCTAGTAATTCTCCTGCACAAGATGCTGTTATTCTTGTCTTTGCTAGAATTGTTGAAGATCACATTCGATATGGATTTCACCCGGCCTCTAGTTCGGAATCACCTGTAACTGCAAGGATTTTAGTTGCATCAAGCACAGTGAATTTCTTGACTGGTAATGACGGTCAAGTGATTTCAGAATTGAGAGAACTCAGCGGGGTTGACATTCAAATACTGCATGGAGTGCCAGTTCCAAATGGTGCTTTAGATAATGATGCGGTTGTCCAGGTATAATTATGTATCTTGTATAGTTCAAGACAACTATGTTTTTTGTAAAGGTTCTTAGAGGTTTATGTTTATTAGTTCTTCTGTTCCTTTTTAATTGTCGTTTTAAGATAGCATACATTAAAAATGCTTCTTTAATTGTTTAGCTCTTGATTTTACTATTGTACACTGATATCCTTCATGATAAAAAGTTAACTTTTTTTGTTGCTTAATTTCCAATTTGAAGAACCTTAAGATGGAAAATAGTTAATTATATTTGGCTAGTAGAACTAGAAGTCCTACCAAACTTATACAAATATATTTTCAGTAAAATACATGAAGTAGGAAATGGATATTGTATCCAACCAACTGGTCATCATCTGCTAGTATAAGGAACCTTGTGTACAATTTGTGTATAACTTTTTTATATCATCTTTAAAATCCTTATTCTATCGGCTTAGTTCTTGGTGTACAGTAATGCTTTTGTTGCCAGTTTATGATAACAAATATCTTATTTTGTTGTATTGCGTTTACTACTGAGCCATTGGTGTGCTTAGAATAGACTGGGGGTTTGTTTGGATAAACAACTTAACTAAGTGTTTATATCAAAAGTGTATATCATATAAGTGCTTAAGTAGAAACTGTTTCTATAACAAAAGATCAAATAAAATCAAAATGTTTTCATATAAGCTATAAGCGTCTTTGGTGTTGCAGCGTAATAGTTGTCTTCCAAGACATTTTATGTGGGTGCCTGGGTTCAATCCCAGGTTTTCACCCTTCCCCCTCGGTGCGTGCGTGGTATGTGGCCATTCAACCACTCATCCATATAAATTTTTTTTTCATAAGACAACTCGGAGAGCTTATGAAAGTAAGAACAAAACAACTTATGGACATATCATAAGATATTTTCATAAACTCTCCTCCAAACTATCTCAGAAATGCTTATGCCATAGCCTGAGTTTATTTGTAATGGCTCCAACAATCTTGTTTATTTCTGCTCGTCATGTTTGTACTTAGAGAGAGACATTTCATGCAGATCACTGGTGGATACAGATGTGTAGAAAATGCTTTACGTAAACTCACTTCTAGAATTAGGGATAATCCTTTGCCCAATGAGGTGTTTTCCGAAGCAAGAATGAAATCAAGTTTTCAAGTAAATAAGGATACTGTTAGGAGTAAGTTCATTCCCCGCAGAAAATCTGCTTTTCCTTTTGAGAGGTTTCCACCACAGGTATTCTTCACTTCCCTTGTGTTGACCTCCTTTGGTTCTTAGCACAAGTTTGTTTAGGAGTTTGTATATTTGCAGAATGCAGGGATGCATGCTAAAACGAGCACAGAAAATGGGGAAAATTTGGATCATGACAGGTCGGTATAATCAAGCTGGGAATACACGCGTCTGCTGTCGTTCTTTCTCCTTTTACTCAACAATTTATTAACTGTATATTTAAAATACATATTGATTTTGATCAAAAATTCTCAAACTTCAGTTAAAATCATAGACTTAATGGCATGACTAAATTTCATCGACTTTCATACTTTCATACTTTGATGAAATCTTTTGGCAGAGGAAACATGTTTGCCACTGTGACAAACACTACCGTGGAGATTATAGTTTCAGAACATGTCTTTGCTTCTGTTTACGGTGAAGATGGGGGGAATTTAGAACAAATCAGACAGGTGCATATTATTTGGTGTGATTTGAATCATTTGATGAATCTTGTTTTTGGAGTGCTAATGATTTTAATGTGGTATACTGTTGTTGTTTGTCGAAGCAGATTTCAGGCGCGAATGTAACTGTATATGATCCTAGCGTTGGTACAAGCGGAGGGAAGGTTGTGATATCTGGAACACCGGATCAAACTTTTGCAGCTCAGAGTTTGCTTCAAGCATTCATTCAAACTGCACAAGTAAGCTGAGATATAGAAGAACGGCAAGTTGCATTTCAGTTTATTTTCCAGTTCTTCATTCAAGACAGAGGAAGTGCCATAGTGGTTTCTTGGTGTACATAGGTATATCACACGGCTTGACTAGTCAATCAGTTACCTTCACATAGTGAATAATATTACTATAGACTCACTCTTTCAGAATTATTACTTGACTAGTCAATCAGGTTACCTCGTGTAGAGACTAACACAATTAATATTATTGATTGTTGTCATCTATCTCAAAATAGAAAGTATTTTATTCTTCCATTTATAGGCCCTTCCAAAAACGTGAATAATATGGAGAGAACACAAGCTAATTAACGCTTGAGATTATAATAATTAAAATAAAACGTGATGCAAATACTCTAAATGAGTGGAGCATGATTAATATTATTGATTGTTGCCATTTATATCAAAATAGAGACTCTCCATTGTTGCTCACAGTACAAAATGGTGGTATTATATATTACTCTCTCCCTCCATTATACAATAAATGATCTAATTGATCATTTTTCATCCATCAAGAAAAATGAATAAATAAAAGAAAGAATGATATTTAATAAGGAATAAATAAAAGAATGAAATTTTTATTAAAGTGGCATTTATCAAGTATTGAAAATGATGAAAATAATATTAAT